>JAODVM010064662.1:0-17567 GCA_025400095.1 Phenganax marumi | reverse complement strand
CTGATGAAGGTCCGGGTTAACGGACCGAAAGCTTTGCAATAATAAATATACGTGGTGTATCCTCAAACTGATGCTTATATATATTGTTGTTTGCGCCATGTAAAATTATAAAAATCTTAAACTAAAGTTACGCACACATAAACAGGTTGTCTTCGTGAACTCACTTTGTTATATACTACCTCCAGTAGCTGCAACTATAGCTAATACGTTTTAAAAGCACACAGCCATAGTTTGATTTTTTAAACGATGTGATTCCGTATACGTTTGCTGAAGCTGCATATTTTTCTCCTCAACAGCTGGGATAAGTGCTCCAGTTTTTAGATAACGAAAAAATTAACAATACCTAGCTTTCTCCAATGACAAGTACATAAACGCTAAAATTAATATCTTCATATCTTCTCTTTATAACTATACTTTGTACAACATTTGCCACCGGATTTCTTAGTTTTTGCAGGAGAACGATTTTGACACAACTTTTCTAAATTTGCCAGATACTTTAAATCCAAAATGTACCTTTCTTTCTCTATCAAAAACAACAGTCCTTCAATTGTTCTTTCTTCCACGATATCATTGTCCACAATATGAATGCGGAAAAGCTGAAGCCCTAAATCCCTGCAAAGAAAGAATCTTGAGTTTGGGCTTTGAGAGAGCTCTATTGGAGAACTGAATGATGCTGGAAGTCAGATTTAACATGGCATATAGAAACTTAAGAAACAAAGCGTTCTCCGATCTTCCTACTGAAAAAAAAATGCACCGCAGAATCCATCTTCAATATGCAGGTGCAAAGTAACCAGAATCCTAATTGTTCTCAAATCTTAAAGAAATCACATCCGTAACTTGCTTTCAACTATTTATGTGTAGGTTTTCGAAATGGTCAATAAGTCTCATATATGTGTTGTATACATGTTGTCAGCAATCATTTGATCATTATTAGGCGAATATAGTTTAGATTGTCTAGTTGTCTTTTTGAACTATTCTACCGGGAACAAACCTAGGTAAGCACTGTTTACTTTATAGACACTACATATGGACCGCATCTGTTTTAATAGCATGAAGCCGACTTAAAAAGCTAATGGTCAATGGAGATTCAAAGAACTTCATCGCGATGTGCTACATTACAGAGAAGACATCTACTTACCATATCGATATGATGGATGGATTTTGTAAAACGTAGGTTCGATCCAGATAGAGAAATATGCTGCGTATCATTATCTAGAAACAGAATACAAAAAAAATGTTATTTGTACTACAAAAGACAAACAAGATATCAAACTTAAGCCTGGTTGCAATACGATGGTAACTGTCTAAAGAAAAAGTCACGATCTTTCCAAACAGCCGATACAGAACAGCTTCAAACTGATCATTACCAAAAAGTGAAATTGTCTGTCAGGACGATAAAACATTGTAGCTGTTGAGAGATATCGTGACGCTAAGTTTACAACAATTACGACTATCGGAAAAAACAGGCTTTATACAGGCATATACATTAGAGATTTTCATACCATTTGTTGACAATGATTCTCCCAACAGTGATTTAGCCTCGTCAAGTAAAGATAGCTATCCAAAGATTCAGTAAGGCTTTGTTAAAGAAAATTTTGATTGCATGGCTAAAAGCACTGAAACATGCCTACCGGGACAAGGGCACTTTATTTTACCTTGGTAAACAAGCAAAAAAAGCTTAGCTAAACTTTGGAAAATCGCCTGTCTTTAGTAAATATATTAGCAAAAATACATTTTTATATGTTAGACATTGTTTAAGCGTCTAGCACTTTTTAATACGTTATTGTCTAGTACAGATCGTAGTTTTGTTTACTTCGAATACATCGCTTTCTGAAAAAAATTTAAATTAAGGTTGTCTGTGGCTGCCCCCGCTGCCCTCATTAATTAGCAAAGTGCAGAGGCAGCTGCCCCTGCTGCCCCCGGCACCCCTGGACACAGTGCGCCTTTCTTAACTATTATGAAACATACTGTTCTAAGAGTACGAAAAAAAGGATATCCAGTGAACTGTGATAATCTGGACTTGACATGCTTTTCACACTCTCCTTTCAGTTCATTATAAAGAACAGATGACATCTTATGTGAGCACATGTTCTCAACAGCCTTGTACAGATCTTCCAGACTTGATGAGATTGATGTCTTATTTTGGATTGCACAAACAGCTTCTTTTAGTTTTCCCCATGTTGTGTCTTTAAAGTCATCCGGCAGCTTTGGCTTGGCTGAAATAAGAAAATATTTACAGCAATACAAAAAATCTTTCAACATGCAACGGTCTCCCTAACCTATGCATTTATAAACTACCAGTCAATAAGTCACTAGAGTCTACCAATATCCACTTGATTGCTTGCCAGCCTCTACTCACACTACTTAGATCTGGGCATTAAAATCTGATGCACAGGCTAATTGCCAATTATGGCTGCCGTGATCGAATTCTGCATCATAAAGATTGCCGACCAGATCAATCAGTGTTTAGCCCCTGTACCACAAGGAGGACAGGAATAGGTCCAGGGGGGTCAGAAAGATATCGAACAAGTCTTTTGCACCCACCCTATGGAGTGTGAACAATTAAGGCAGATTACTTTTTATGAGTGGCAATAGACTTTGTGCTTGCCATGGTTATAACATAACTCTGTTGTTGATCAGCACTGGTAACTTAAGCCGGCCACTATATCACAATCAGGAACCAAGGGGTTGGAAATCTCTAATTTCAAATCATCATTATTTCCCAGCCTTCTCCTCAGGGGCATAACATTGAAAGGAGCATTAACTCATTGAGTGGCAGTGAACCTCCCAGCCTTTCTACACATTGTACCTCGAAAAACAACAAATGAACCTAATTCATGCATGAATTGCAAATTAGTTTGATGCATGACAAGTTCAGTTAAAGTGCATTCCTCATGGGTTGATAATAATTCAAAGAAATTTAGGTCATTGAAACGCAATTTCTGAAAATTTCCAGCAAAGAAATATTTAAAACTTAGCAAGTCCTATACTACATGATTGCTAAAAATTTAGCTGTTTCCACTAGTATCTTCAACTTGAATATAGTGATGCTGCCTTTGAATAATGCAACTAGATTTCTAGCTAAAATATTTTTCTTTTCCTTTCTTGTAATGAGCACCAGCATGCCAAGCAAAGCCGCAGAATAACATTTTAGCACCCATAGGAAATGTAGGACTGTCATTGTCCAACCTGTTTTAAAATGCATCAATCCAATTTAAAATTCAGGCATATGTAAATTAGGCTGCATGTTTTATTAAGACACACTGTATCTTTACTCTTCCTGGTATTGCATAATTTTACCAGTCAGCCTTTAAGTGACATTTTCACTATAAAACTAGCAAATTCATAGGCTGTATTGCACCTTAGTAATGTTCTGCCTAAACCCAGATGAATTAGCCTTTCTGACAAGGGAAAATTATGTCATTTCTGAGGTGCTGTATCTTTCAAGTTCAACAGTATAAGAATGACAATTTACAAAATGTGACTGTTTACTGCTGCAGTTGTGTGCATCATTGTAAATTCACAAATACTACCATAAAGAGTAGCTTTGAACGCTGTATTTTTCGTTTAAGTCTATTGACGAGATCTGACAGTACCCCAAAAAATGAAGTATTTTGCGCTTGTGGGAAAGGATCATTTTACTTCTCTGGGAGGGAGGTTCTTGCCATTTCATAGCTTAATCCATTGCCTGGAAACGCAACATGCACCCGGCTTATTATTGAAATCACTAGAGTGGTAAATTAGTCTATGGAGATTTGCACCTGTAGAATTGATATTATGCACCACATGATAAACTTTTTAGGTAGCACTTGATGAACATTCTTTGTACCTCATGATGAAGTTTTTATTATGAGCAGAGTTTACAAAACACGCAATGTTTACTCGATTTGCTTGCTTGGCTATTTCTACATTAAAATGAATTTTTCTGTACGTCAATTGCAGTTCTACAAAATGATTGAGTATTTACTCTTCTTTTTATAACTGCTCACATTAGTAAAAACGTTTAAACAATCTTCGCTGTCGAACATCGGCAGCTTGTTTACAAACTCCGTTGACGTTCAAAAACGGTCACGAAATCTGATAAAACGTAATCACGTGATACATACAATCAATCAAGTGCGTGCTGATCTCGAGGGACAAATTTACCACTTGAGTGATTTCTATAATATCTATTTCACTCAGTCTAACCCCAGACATTTTTTCTTGCCAGAGTGAAAGTCTTGTCTGTGAAAGGGTTAACATGGAATGCCAAAGCTATATTCCTTGAATGACCATTCAATCTCAAAGCCAGGCTATAGGTCTTCCATTGGCATTATTCTAAACACTTCACAAGGCAAGCCACTCCATGACAATCTACTTGCACTCAAAATATATTGAATCAAAACAAAGAATGATATGTAATTGGAGAAAGTACTATCTTTATTAATTCCCTCAAGGCAGAAAATGATATATATTATGACAATAGACAAATTAATTTCGTAGAAATGAAATATATTATGTAATAACCTCGTGAAACACAGATAAATTTGTTTGAAATAAATGGAAATCTGGAGCTAATGTTTTGATAGGCAGTCCACACAAACCTTTGAAGTTCTTTATGACAAGTTTCTTCGTCTTGGAGTTCGATAGCGGTGAAGTGCGGTCGTTCAAATGATTATTAGCAAACGCAGAGAAGTTTGTTTTGCTTGGCGACACGGCCATTTTATCATTCTCATCTTCGAGGTGTTTTTCATCGATGTCCATGTTTACTCTCTTACTGGGCAACAGCTCGTGTTCACTTGGCACCCGGCTACCGTTTTTCACATTACTCGATCGTTTGCGTTTCTTGTTGATATTCTCCTTGCCCGTCTCATATTCGCTTACCTCGGCGCTCGTTGCTTCTTTCAAGCGCTCACTATTTCCAGAGGGCAGCATTCATTCTATCGGGCCTCTCCTCGGCTCCCAACTGTCTCTCTTAGATGGAAAATACACAAGAAAATATATGTGCTTTTACTCCAAAATGTTCGCATTGCACTAATCGTGATCGAATCAATCAATACAAAAAGACTGGGACGAGATTACATACATATAAATAACAGTAATTGTGATCAACCAGTGATCAACTCGTTTCCCGAGCCCGCGATATTTTGTTACGAACTTCACTTGATTTCATATTCACGGAATATCCATTAAAACAACCAACACTGGAATAAAAACAGCAATGAAACAAACGAAAATGAAACTTAAATAAGAGGGGTAGTAATTCCAGTCTGCGCGAAGAAAAAAAGGCGTATTTTATATAGGCCTGACTCTAACCCAAATTCTCATCCTGGATTTCATATCCATTGGATATGGCCATATTACCACAGAAAATCATGTCAGTGACTGAGGATACGTTTACACAAGACCAGATACGCGCAATTACGCCATCGAATTCGCCTATTCAAATATGAGTTTAGAGCCTAAAACTTCTATAGTAGAGCAGAATTGAACGAATGCTTGTATTAATACAAGCCAAAGAGTAAAGACAGCCAAAAGTAGTTGAATTGGCTGTAGGCGATTGTACGGAACCGGGTTCGGGTAAACGTAGCCCGAATTAGGCACTAAATTTCTTGATTTTGGACTAATGGCTTCACCATGTTGACTCTATTCTATACTAAAGAATACGTATTTTTCAACATTAGGGTCGCCCACAGATTTGAGGGAAACAAGGCAACATCAAACACTGTATATTCTGCTATAGGAACAGGGAATGAAACAAAATACAAACCAGGGAACAACGGAATATGGAAAAAGATGAGAAAAAGGCCGTTACTCTGAAAGAAAACCAACAGTACGTACTATCATCTAGCGTAACGGTAGATGAATCAAGTACCGCATTGCCAAGTACTACTAATACTGTACCTCTACACAGGGTGAGAAATAACGTCGAACCTTTCAAAGTAAAATTAGCTACTCATAATAGTCTTAACTAGAGACCTCAAGGAGAGTGCAAAGTTTCTGACATCTTTACAACATTTTACCCGACACAGTGCTAAATCCCAGCGATTGAGTATTACTCATGCAAGATAGCTGCGTCTGAGTCTACGTCTGTAGTAAACTTATACACCACTACAGCACAATACAAGACACACCGAATTGCGATAGCGTCATTGCAATCTATATTTTAAGTTTTTTAAGTTGTTTACTTCAGTTCCCGAGTAGAATTTGAATGTGCGAGTTTGCAGTTGTGGCAATATACCAGGACAGAAAGAAATACCAAGAATCTACTGTCCTAAACGGCACGACTCCACAATTTTATATTCTATTATTATGAAAAATTCAGTAACACATGGCAGCACTATTCTACTTTCTGACAATTGTTTATAGTCTTCATTCCCATACAACGCAAGTCTCTAGTTACACTGCAGTACATCCGCAAAACTTCATCGCCGACTATCTTGAAGTTACTTGACTTCAGTCGCAACTTTTTGCTCCATTGACTTGCCTCAAATGTCCAGACAATATATGATTTTGACAATAAATGCAAGTCACATCGCTGCGCGTTGTCTGGAGTTTTAATACTAAACAACTTACATTTTGTAAGTTGTAACGTTATGTTCGGTGCATCGTTCCGACATTTGTTTCTTGCTGTATGTATAAAATAGTACTTAGCTAGGATGACGAGAAACGGCAAGAATTTGTAACTTTCAACTGCGAGTTTGGCCGCATTAATGACTGTATTTACCAATGACAATAATGGGTTAACAGCTCGATGCTACATAATACAAAAACAACTCATCGCTGAATACCGTGAATTTTCGTTCTATTAAATCGCATTTGTTTGATACAGCAAAATCACGTAACTCATTTTAGTTGTATAGTTTAAAACAGCAGCTTCGCAAGTGTATAGCTGTGGAAATAAAGTTTGGATCGCAGGTTATATATTGCACTCCTATGACGTCCGCCATTAGTGCAGGCAAAATATTTTTAAAACATTTCGCCGTGTAGCACGTGTTTGATGGCAATTTCAGCGAAAACGGGAGTGCATGCTCATGAATTTGTTTAACATTTTAGTAGAAATATGCACGAGAAATACTTGCAAACACCCCCCGGAGTTTACACTATGACTGACTGAATGACTGACTCATATGAATTTTCGCCACTCATCACAATAGTGCAAAGTTTCGAAGAAACTTTGCACTAAAAATGATTATATAATCTTAATCAAAAGCTCCAATATAACTTAGCTAAAAGCTTCCTTGTATAATGATGAACTAAGTCGGATATCCTCAGGCAGAGAGTTCCATAATCTTGGGGAGGCAAATCTAAAGATCTTTATATAAACATGTGCGATCTTCATCTGGACAAACGTCAGCGTGTGTTTTTTTCAGAGATGTAAGCGGGTGCAGTGAGTACGCCGAAAGCTTTGTTTCTCAAGAGATCGATGGCTACGCTTTGATGTTGGTCAAAGAAGAACACTTGGTCGTACGTTTACAAATGAAATTAGGACCCGCTTTGAAACTAGTTGGGCGGGTCAACCAAATGAAAGCCGAGGCTTTGCAAAAAATGAACTATAAGAACGAGTTTAGAACCGGTTAGGAAGCCAAAAAAAAAGCTATTCGTGCGCAAACATTTAAAAAAAAACGTTAAAAAGTTTCCTATGTTAGATGTGGCGCAGACATTGTCTAGACCCGACGTCTAAACTAGTCCAGACGTCTAGACAAGTTTCCCACACAGTCTAGACATCTGCATGCACTGGTTTTTCACGAAAACTGTCTGTAGACATTTTCCCGCCTAAAAGTCTGGGCTCGGTGTAGCGGAGCCACGTGCGAAGCCCGTTGTGATTAAATGGCGTTCAAGTCAGAATTCAACAGCACTCCCTCATATTTTCTAACTATTTCAACTCAAATCTTATGTGGTTGAAGATTCAATTTCGTTGTCAAGGAAATGATAATAATGGCTTCTGTGTAAAGCTACCGATCAACACAGAACAACCAGCTCTTGGACTTATTTTTCTCGAAAACTGTCTTATCGAGACAAATTTTCCGTCTAGATTGTCTAGACAATTTTCCCGCCTAGTTGTCTGGACAATTATTCTGCGATCAAAAGATTTTGTACTGACGTTACGTTATAGCTATGCGTTTGGAAAATAGTTTTAAAAACGTTTTCAGGGAAAATAGCAATAGTTGTTATATAAACTATTTAATTTTATACTGTTTTGGAATGTTGTACATAGTTTAGACTTTGGTATTGTAAAATAAAAAGCTGCAATTCTCGGCCAGCTGTCAAAACTATTTTGAAATAATTTTAAAAACAATGAAAAGCAGAAGTTGGCTTTACTTCGTTCACGAAAAAGCAGACATAAACAACTATACCGACTCGCGCCGGTAATAAAAGAGAAACTACATGCACATGCTTTCAATAGCTTTTATTATTTTAAACGTTGAAGCAATTTGTCGAGCGCACATATGAAAAAGTAGTGCGAACCATTGAAGAGGCACAAACACATAATTATTTACTATAGCCGAATGATAACCTAGGTTTCGAAATATCTACAAGCGAACCGACAGGCTGCGTAGATCAGTAGCAGTTTCGTAGCTTCGAATTCTACAATGACATTTCTCACTCTTCTGTTTTTCACCAAATCAAGCAATGTGATTGGCTTGTAAAACATTTTGCCGCGAAAAACTCTTAAACGGACCAATCACGTTGCTAGACATATTTTTCGTTCGAATGACTGTTCACGAGTCATGGTGACGCCATCGCTGAAAAGCACTGTCAAAACATTTTCACAATGTTAAGTTTTCCGAAGCAGCATAATACGGGTCTTCAAAGTTTTCCTAAAAGCTCTTAGTAATCGTCGTAAATAGTTCCTGAACAGCTGCTCTTTCGGCTTTCAATGATATTCACACCCAAAGCATCATAACTCTCACCCAACACACTTTTCGTAAATACGTACATGGGTCTTTGAAAACCTAGAAAATATGTAAGAAAAAATTTTATAGAAAAACTAAAGAAGGACCTAACAAAAACTTAATCTAGTATATAAGTTAGTGGATGCATTGAAAGTCATTCAAAAAAATTGCAAAAACATCTCGACCAATAAAGCTTCAATCACATATCATATAAATACGTACAATCCCCCATCTTGAATAAAAATATCGACATTCAGATCAGACCTCCTTTGCCAATATTACTACCATCTAACAAGACTAACCAATGAAATGCGTCTTCTCTATATGATTAACCAATCAAATACGAGCTTTGTCAGCGAGAGGTAGTGGTAATTGTAGTGAACGTCAAATCTGAACCTCGCTATCATATGCAGCAGCGCTAACTAAATTAATTTCAGTCATTCCATTACCTTTTGAAGTATTTTCGGCGACTCCTAGCGCCTCGTATGACGCAAATCCGACTTCCTCCGACATCAGGTAATCAACAAATTGATTGGGCTTAAACTCAATCGCATCGTAATTCTTTCTAATCTTTTCCTAAAGAAAAGATCCACTTAATATATGACACTAGAGTGAAATAAATATAGTATGACAACAATAAAGAAATGAGCAGAAATCGAGCAATACACCGTACTTACACTAAGATTCTTTCTCCTGCTATAAGAATTGAAAGGTTGCGCTTCCAATAGCAATCGCCCTCCAGGATTCAACATCAAAAACATTCTCTGAAATGTTCTCTTAAGACCCCCGTCCCCCCAATTAAGGTGTATCCATTTCGTGAGGCTTAGGCAAAGTATGACGTCATACGTAGGCTTCTGCTTCGCCAACACTTTATCATTTTGTGGGACAAAATTTTCCTGACAATAGAAAGGATTATTTAGCCACGGATTAGACAGCATAATTCAGATTCCGTTATCCTTCACACGCAACCTTTTCTTCACGATGCAGTAAAAATTAGTTGTACAGTATGGCTAACAACAAAACTTCTTTTATTTCAACATTACACTACTGTACAAAACTTTCATTCACCCATTGATGACGGCAGTACAATGGACCTTTAACCTTATAGACAAACTTTCAAAAAATTTTGATCTAGGAAAATCTTTTACCATAGCCTGAAAGAGCACCCTGAATTTAGTAAAACTCCCAAGTTTGGTTAGGAAATGTTGTAAAACAAGGAAAATATAGCCGTGCAAAGTTGGCAAATTTCGTATATTTTTTCAATTACGCGCAGGAAATCGATACCCTTTTTCTCGAACGGAGTACAAAATTTGCCAACTTTGCACGGCTATATTTTCCTTATTTTACAACATTTCCCAACAAAACTTGGCAGTATTACTAAATTCAGGATACTCTTTCAGGCGGTCGTAAAAAATTTTCCTAGTTCGAAATTCTTTGAAAGTTTGTGTATAAGGTTAAAGGTCCATTAGGCTAGTAGGGAGAACAACTATGGTCTGGCATAAAAAGCTGTGCAAAAGAAGGCATATTGTCAAACAACAGGTCAACAAAAGAAATAGCAAGATTGCACAAAAGTTATACAGAGAAAATTGCCTGATAGTTTGTTGATTTGATTAAAGAAACAAGGACAAATACCTCCTTAAACTGCACGTTGTAGGGATAACCCGTTCTTCCTTCTGTTGGCGACGTCCGAGAGACAATTGGTCCACGACAGACCATGAAAGAAATAGGAAACTCCGATTTGGCTGGCTTCTTTTGGATGTCGTCTTGAATAGTGCACCTTAGATGCTTATTAGCAGCTCGAATGAGTGAGCTATCTATATCTATTCCAAGAATATGTTTGGGAGAAAACTTTCGAGCAACATCCAAGGTTACATTTCCTGTATTACAACCAACATCCAAGACATTTTTACCCTGAAACCATTCTTGTCGAAACAGCTTAATTCTTGGGTCGTCTGGCACCTTTCGATTACGATAGCCATAGTAACGGTTGTAATTTCCATACAGAAAAATTTTTTTCGGTTTTTGCCGTTTCTCTGAGCTAGCTTTTTGAGTAACACTAGTGTGAGTTACCGGTTTTGCAGATTCTTTGCTTAAGTTGGAACACTCTTTGTTATTTTGCTTATTCGTTTGATTCCGTTCTTCTTTAGAACCTGATTCTTTCATTTCATCCACATTCACTAGATCTCTGGAAGGAGAATCTTTTGAACTTCTATCTTCCATTAATTTTTTTTCCATTTTTGCATCAGAGATATGATCAGACTCCAACTTAAGTCTTTTAGCTTCCTTTGAATCGGTTTTCTTTTCTTTTATTTTGATTTCTTTTGCATCTTTTTGCTTTGAAGGCTTTTTCTTTTTAAATTTTGGTGACACCGAATCCGTTTTATCTTCTCCTTCTTTCACATTTTTGTTTTCTTGCTCGTCATCGAACGAAGCACTGTCATTTCGCTTGCGTTTCCTCTTTCGCTTGGCAGGAGCCACGACTACGATTCCTTTCAAATCTTGATACAAGTCACATTTAAGGTTTAAGGGGTCAGTGACATCACGCGCTATCATAACTTGGGGCGACAACTCCTTAACACGATCGACATAAGGGGAACATTGGGGAGTCACCTCTGACGGATCTCTATCAATGAGGCTGTTCAAATTTAAGGGGTCCGTGCAATCCCCACCCATTTGAAACTGGAGCTTTGCCCCCTTTCGCTTCATTCCATGTTTTGCCTTCACAATAGTTTTCTCCGTCAAGTTTTCTCCAAATTTCTGCGGAAGTGACGTTTTGTGCAGCCTTCTCCCCGCCAAAGGACTTCGAAACTTCTTTTTCTGATGTGACTTCAGAACTTTTTCCATTTTAATATATCAGGTTACGTCATTAATTATTCAATTCCACATGCAAGCGAATTTGGACATATTTATAGAGCCAAACGCCTTCAAAATGCACTAAAATCGACGCGTTCTCGGCCAAAAATATTTAAAATGTTTAAATGCTGAGCAAAAAATTACTCGATTTCAATATTCTTGTTTATCTAGCTCACTACGAAAATAATCAAGTCTGACTCGTAGCTGTGTCACTACATGCCCGTACATAGAATACCGCCCATAGTTGACTTCTCTCCTCAATAAAAACACGTTTCAAAACTCGGAATTTTTCGCATTAAATCAACAGTTCAAGGCCATCGAATTCTCGAAGAACGTTTACTAGTGTGTCAACTCTTCGCAGTGTAAAAATACGCGGTTCAAACGCTTCCTACCTTGCTTTTCGGCGAGATTTTCGTCAACGCTGGTCGATGCAGTCAAAACGTTCGCGAAACGATATTAATTAGTTGTAAAAAAAATGTTTAGGGGTCACAGATGGATATGCTAATACACAACTTGCTAGCTTGGTACTGTTGCATAATTATCATGATAATTATATAGAAGGGTAACTTAGAATTCTCAGGTACAATACTGCATGACATAATCTTCTACCTGAATGTTCCGTTAATGTTTCTATGTATCCTTACACTTGCGTGTGGGTATAGATGAACAGTCGTGTACAGACGTTGATACACTGAGACTTTTACTCGATAACATAATACCTTTGAATACATGAGTACAACAAGGGATAGTGTACAATAGTCTACTGCCATTGTTCCGAAGTGTCAGCCACATCCATGTGGCTTCACTAAGTCATAACTTTGATTTGTCATCTTTTCATCTTGTCTAAGTTTTCAAAGGGTCCTTTGTTGTAAATTTATTCATACTCGCGAGCCGATCGTCATTTTATATAATTTAAAAGATGATTTAGTTATTTGCCTTGGGGATTAAATTGCTATTGTTCAACAGCTTAGCTTTAAACTTGGTTAATATTTTAGTATATATGAAGGTATGAATTGCAACGTTTTTCATAAATAATGTTATATCTGCCATTATTCTGCCAGTACTCGATCGTATATTCTGTTCTTTGAACGCGTAGTGTATTGATTGCACCCATCATTTGAACTGCTCTTTATGCGCTATTAAATGGACGAAGAAGAAAACTAAATGGATATTTAACTTATTAACCCATAATGTGACTGGCAAGAGACCTCCCTTGTTGAATAATGTCGCTCTTTAGGTAAATATGTTATTTAAATTTTGCTCAGTAATACTTCAATCTTTTTTGTTTAGGGGCAACAGCTGAGCAACTGGGCTACTTAAATTTGTTGACATGTATTTAAATTTAAAATACACGAGATCAAGAAACAGGAACAATTGCATGTAATTCCATGAACTTTATACTGAGTAACACCACCAATTTATAGAGCACCAACGTTATCTTATATCTTGGCTCTGTTGCTCAACATTATAAAATAGTAAACAGTCGCAATAATCGATGAATTGGGTGGATGGCAACTACTATAAAACATCTTCATCATGAACACCATCAAACAAACTCAGTGGAAGGCCAACAACTTTATGCCAGAGATAGTATTCCACCTGCAAATGCTTTCAATTTACGGTTGAAGCAAGGGATGCTTCTTGGACTATGGTATATGTTTAGTTTCTTCACGATCGTGTTAAATAAGTACATATTGACGATGCTCGGAGGGGATGCTAGCTTTCTCGGTCAAACACAAATGCTCATGTCTGTAATATTCGGAGGTATTTCACTGTACGCACTGCCTTGTTTTGTGCAAAGAAGTGGGGTTGAAGAGCGCAAAATGGTGTTCTTTAGAAATATGACAATTTTAGGTTGCCTTAGGTAGGTATAAACTAAAATTCCTTTGGTAGCTGGAATCATTCTTAACTTTCTATTATGCTGTCTGTGAAAGAAATTGTGCATTTTATTTCACCAATTTATCTATTTTCTTATATAGGTTTGGCACTGTAGTTTTGTCGTTGATCAGTCTAAAACATGTAGCAGTCTCATTTACAGAAACTGTCAAGGCATCAGCGCCTTTATTCACAGTCATTTTATCGTTTATAATTCTCAGTAAGTTAAGAAGGCTTCTATTCCATCATTTAAGGCTTGTTTAAGGGAATGCAACATGCATGCAACATTGGTGATATTATAATGTTGAACCAGTGTTCGACAAAAGGTTTGAATGAAATCACATTCAATCCACTATTGATGGAACAG
Source organism: Phenganax marumi (assembly GCA_025400095.1). Lineage (NCBI taxonomy): Eukaryota > Metazoa > Cnidaria > Anthozoa > Malacalcyonacea > Clavulariidae > Phenganax > Phenganax marumi. Next base: position 3,596 of record JAODVM010064662.1, on the reverse strand, counting down.
TCTCCAACCATCATGAAATAGCAAGAACATTCGACATTGAATTTAAACAGATTTAAAACGTGGATTAGAAAATGTTGGTTCAACATGTTCCATCTATTGATGAGTTAAACACTAATAAACAGGCCTTTTATAAATGTTAAACAGGCCTTTATAAATTGAAATATATAAATGAAAGTCTCCTTTTTAATCTTTATTAATCCTAATCCATCATTAGTAGCTATTACATTTACTATCAATTAAAACATAAATGTAAGTCTATCCTATTAAATCTTTAATAATCCTAATCCATCATCATTAATCTATTATTTTTTAATATAAATTGAAATATATATATGAATTTTTAATGATTTGTGGAATTTACAAATGTATGTATAACATTTTCAGGAGAAAAGGTTGGATTATTAGTAATGTTTTCGCTGATTCCAGTGATGGCAGGCCTTTCACTTTGCTCCGCAAATGAAATAAGCTTTAACGTAATTGGTTTCGTAGCTGCAATATCCAATAACATTATGGATTGGTTAGTATTCTTTCCAAATTCATAGACTTGAATGATTATTGTAAATATGTACTAGTGTGATGCGGTTCAGGGTAAAAAGCGATAACCGAAAACCGTCTTAAAAACCCGAAAATACCGATTTTTTCAAGTCCACACAGAGTATTCTAGAATTTGAATAAACTTGACGCAACACATTCAAAAGTTTAGTTTTAAAAACAGCTGTTTTTATGTTAGACTTTTGGTAATTACAAATTCTCTACTAAAAACACGAGTTTGTCCACTTTTTCGGGTTTTAATTGCGCTCGCGCTGGGGTAGTAGCTTTGATGCTTCGCTTTTGCAGAGAAAACAGTTTTTTCCGGTTTTTCGATTTTTAATCTAAAGCAACATCGGTTAAATCGGTTTTCAAAAAACATCGGGGTTTTTTTCGGTTTATCGATTAACCGCATCACCCTAGTTGAGCGAGAGTGTACATCAAAACCCCTTTCCTCTCACGATTGGTATTCCACCCTCATATACAACATTGATAGACCTCCATTTCCAATCCTCTTTACAATTCACAAGCACAATGTTCTCCAACAGAAAAGATAGTGACTTGTTCATTTCCCCAGAATCCTTAGCGGTTCTAAATATTTTAAAGTGACAGCTAACAAATTCTGCCTGGCCAGCATCAAACAACTCTTCATTTTTCTGCTACGTTGCTGACTTCAAAGCAATATCTTCGGATATTCTCATGACGTTATAAAAGATATTCGCGCGAAGGATCACGGTAAAATTGACATGCTGCCGTATTTTTACGGCAAAATCAACACAAGTGAACTGTATATAATCTGGAACGCTAACGTGGTCGCCACCATAGATGCTTGCCACGTTTGAAAAATGATTTTGTAATTCGCCCCACTCCCTTCTAGCAAAATCCATAATGCGCCGAAAATATATGGATTAAAAATCGAAAAGTTAGTCATTTCTTCTTTTTAAAAACATTTGAATTATCTTGTATATCTAACTAAGCCAAAATAGCTTTAAACAGTTGCGTTTACAAAAAAAAAAAAATAGTAAAAGAACGACCGAAATATTACGTGCAAGACGAAAACATGAATACGAAAATTTTTGTTTAAAACTGAGTTTTGATACTTTACAGAACGATGTGAGAAGCCTTCAGACATGATTTGCTTATGAAAATCTTAGTTGCTTTCAAACATTGAAATTCTAGTGTATACACAAAACCGTATCTCTTCTTCCACTATCTTCACCATATATTTCAAAACAGCTTGACATTCGTAGGTACTGCCCTTACAGACTAATCATTTAAGGTTATTTAGAGTTCACTGTTCAACACTCACTTGCAAAACACGGCCACCGGTTTTCAACGCAGCATCTTTTTTCACAAAATTCTTATACGAGAAAGGATTGTCATCATCCAAATTCTCTGGTGGTTCCAGCAACTTCTCTTTAATATGAGAGTTTTTCTTTCCATCTTTTCCCACTTTAAATGTACAAATGTATGTCGTTTGAATAATGTTGGGATGTTTTGTCAAGTAAAATGTGCATGATGGAAAAGGCAGTACACCGTGAGAGGGCATACATGCAGGGCCTCAACGTTTTGCCTTCTCTATAGACTAGGAAGTTTACCTTGTTTTAACCATAAATCGTAGCGATGTGGCGTTCTTAAAAATGCAGTTAGAAGTAATTCAACTGTGTACAAAATTATATATGCAGATAAAGGTGATACTGAGATGACACTTTATACACACATTATATAAATAGTAATATAGCATTATATACATTTAGCCTGAATTGTGGGCCCTGGAAGGCGCAGGGCCTGTGGAATATGCTGCGTCTGCCACAGTGCGTAAAACCAACACTGGGTAGCAGATTGGAGATTCGCAGCAGTAGAGTTTGACTCGAAAGAATTTGATACTGTAAACAGTTCACCTATTTGGCTAAACTGCAGTTTAGCCGAGTCGCCAGTGTAGGGTTCGGGGAGGTTCAAGATGAGACTGACGGCTCAGGGTTATCTATGTGATGTTTTTTGGATGGTTCGTGGCAAAAGGTGCCCACTAAACTGCAGTAGCCCCTATCCATTCTACTTTTTATCCAAGCCAAGCCAGCCAATTCAGTTTGTTTACTTCTCTACATCCCTTTGTTTCAAATCGATATGAATAAAGACTTTTATTGATCCAGATGAAATTTGTCACAACAGACTTCCACTGTTTTAAACAAGTAGTTAGAAATTACTTCAAAATTTATGTCAGCCACCATGTTCCTAGCAAGTGCCCTTTTATATATATATTTTACAGTACTCTATAATGTAATAATTAATCGTAATTTAGGTAACAGTAGAACTCCTTTTTTTTACAATGTATATATTTCACTAAGTAAAAATCCATTGTAATTCAGCTTGTTTAGAACGCTGCAAAAATTGACAATAGACTATTTTCTATGATTCTATCTATCTACTTCCATTTGTTTACTAACTTTACTTACAGTTCCTACCTACCTTTAGATTTTTTCTTGGTTACTACCACAGTTTCATTAACTTCAGGAAATGGTAGTTCATCATTTTGACCCTTAGCCTGATCAGACACTAGCTCTGCTGTATATTTTGCATTATCCTCACTATCTGAACATGAAATCTCACTCTTGGTTTTCATAAAATGCTTGAATGAAAACGGGTTTGCATCAGATGTATCATCACTCATATTACAACATCAAACGAAACAGAACTTGACTAAAAGCCATGCAGAAAGCGCTTCACAGATTACACGAAACGCAAATCCAAAATCTTAGAACATTGAGAAAAAAATATCGCCATTTTAAGTTTCCTGCTTTAGATTTACATGACGTTTCCTCATGAACATACCACTGACCACCTTAAAAAATTATTCCTTTCGACTTTCGCAGAAGTGGACTTTCGGGGAACATGCTTATGTTTCACGCACGAATCGAAACTGCTTTATCCAAACTTCCTCGTAACAGTCCTATCTAGGTGGTCTACCTACATTTTCCGGTGCGCAGAGGCCTGAGTCACAGATGAGAGACTAACAGATGTCCGACCTAGTCTTCGAGCCACTGATTTTGGCGTAAGTGGCCGCCATTAAC
>JAODVM010064551.1:0-17578 GCA_025400095.1 Phenganax marumi | reverse complement strand
CTGCGTTCCAACGTAATTTTCCAAATAGACCGACATGCATGACTCGAAGCTGGTACCTTCCAATTCATTCTAAGGCACGTCATCCGTGAAAAAGTGAGGTCTTCATCTGAGCTCTATTAAAGCTTTATAGAAGCCTCAGGAATTATATAAAGGCGGTCAGAAATTATGAAGTCAGAAATTATAAAATGAAAGTAAACAGTTCCATGCCCTATGCGAGAAGCAAATTCACGATATCAAGGATATTAGCACCACATCATGTCGAAGGAGCGAGAATGGTAACAAGAAATGATTTATAAAATAACGCGAAAAAATGATGTAGAAACTAAAATACTTAAAGACGAGTTAAAGTTTGTTTCTTTGTAGCAGAAGTAGTAGTAGCACTGATTGTCCCTCAGCAAGAATCGAATCAGAACCATGACAGCAAACACGCGAAAATCCTTACCAATAGACCACCTCTGAAATTCATACTATGTAGTAAATCATGCTGTCAATATTTTTTCAGGTATAAGCAAAAGAATGTTAAATTTAAAACATGTATATCAGCGGCGGACCGAATCTAGAATTTCTCAACAGAAAAACAAGGTCTTAACCACTTTCCATGTGATTTAATGGTAATGCTCTGTACAATTTCAGTATTTCCAAAAGCATGAGCAAAGAAAACCAACAAAGAAACTTGCATGCGTTAGTGGAAAATCTCTTCTCGGGCTGCGCCTTGGCATGCGAGGATTCCACTGTTAAACAAACAGCTGGCCCAATTTATCGAAAACACAAAAGAATGGATTCAAGGCTTATTATAACACTGTATATAGAAAATAAAAACACAATCTTTCATTTATTGTTCTCTCAAGTGAAAGATTTTCTTTAGATTTTTGCGATCATCCTGCAAGTCAACGAAAATACTGTAACTGCTTTTCTTGAAATAACAACAAACACTCTTAACGATGTTAATTATTTCATATTACTCTACTTTCACTGCATTGAAATTTGGAGCCAAAACGTTTTCTACTTTGCACGCTTTGCCACCGGTTGTTTACTCATTTTCTATCATTTTGGTGCAGCCGTGCTAAGGCCTGTTTGCTCAGTTGGCAGAGCGTGGTGCTAATAACGCTAAGTTCGTGAGTTCGATCCTCTCACAGGCCATGTTGTGAAATTTTTTTCACATTTTTAACTTCAAATGATCTAAAAAGCTCTAAAACAGCTGCATGAGTGGATCAGTCATTTGTTACTTTGCCGAGAGCGGAGGAAATTGATAAAGTGTCTGACTGCGGATCAAGCGTTTGCTGGTTTCCGTCCTGGCAGTGGCAGGGTCGGTGCAATCTCTTTTGCACAGCGATGTTTTAGTTGGTTGAGATGTAATTTACTTTCTGTTTTCTATCAATGTATGTATATAGCGCCTTCTTCTAACTGTCATTAATCCAATAACAACAACAGTGACCAAAATTTCATTGAGTGATTGAAATGACGGCATTGGCTACATGTGCTTTAGATTTTGTCCATATATGTATACTGCGCTTTCCTTCACTCGTGTCAGTTAGAGCCTTCATAGCAACAAAAACTGCGAAAGCTGTAGCAAACGCAAAGGAACGTTATCTCTCACTAGACTGGTATCATTGAATTCGCGCATGCGCAAATTTAGATGCGTCAGTAATGGAACTAGCCAATTAGGTTTAGAGAGCTACTTCGTTCGAAGCGAGCATAAAGGCAGCGCATAATTATGTGCAGCCTTTATGCTCGCTTCATGTATGCTCGCTAGGTAATATCCAAAACATTCTTCATCAGATACTCTATTATATATCCTTGCCCATGACTCGGAGAATTGAGTTGAGGATATTCTGTGGAGCGTTCAAGCAGTTAAAGAAACAAACACGGAGACTCATAGATTGTTAGAAATATTTTTGAATGCCGATCTGAACTCTTTTTCACACATGCACTTCATACATTTGTCCAAAAATATTGATTTTCAAAAGCGTTCCCTTGGGATGACAGGCATATGCGATAAAAAGATGAGAATTATTTCATTTTTATTCTCTTTTACGTAATTTAATAATGTTCTGTATACTATTTCATACATTATTTTCTCTATAACCAGTCTGCAGATTTTTAATTATTGTTGCGCTGAAACATGAGGTCTACTGCCAAACACTACTCTGTCTGTATATCAGCACGGTCAGCAGTTCTTAGTGTTTTGAAGATAAACCATACACCGCTTTGAGCTGTTTCTTTTAATATTCTTGTTGTTTAATAAATCATATGAAGCGTTTGCAAAATTTGTCCGAGATATACTACACCGCAAAGAAATGCTTGATTTCTTAAAAACAGACTTTCCTCAGTACTCATGGGGCATTCGAACGCTCGATTGGAGATTTCAGTACTTTAATGTATTCCTTTATGATAAATCATGATGCAGTTAGTGTCATGAGTTAGAAATATTGTTCAGAAGCAACCTGAAAGGCCTGGTTTCCTTCTTGGATATCGAAATATGCATTAAAAAGGTCGTTAAAACCATAACTTAAACGTACTAAGAGATTTAGTGCATGCTATACAATGCATAACCTTGATACGAATGATCTGGAAGCAAGCTGTCGCGCTGCAGAACGTAAGAATCGGAAAAAGGGGGAATTTTACGACTAATGGGCTCAACTGGGGGAGTGTATTGACGGCGATCAATAACTGTAGTGCATTAGCCTTTACATGCGTATGAATTAAATATTTACACGTGAGAAATAATGGCCTTCACAGACAAGCGGTTTGGTTGTCGACAACAATTCGTTATCGGTTACCAAAAGATGTCGACAACTGTTTGAAGCGACATTAGCATTCTCAGACACATGAAAATTTAGCTTGTCTCTCCCAATTACTTGTCCACAATTAAGTAACGAGTTTCTTTTTGGAGAAAAAGGAAACTGATTTGTTGTCCACAACAAAAAAAGAGAATTTAGATAAGGACGACTAACTTCACAGACGTCAATTTTTAGTTGTTGACACTCAGCTTTAGTAATCGACAACAAATAATTGTCGACAACAAAACCGCTCGCCTGTGGAGGTTCTAATGACAACTATAAAGCGTGTAAAATACGGCCAGGCCAAGTTCAATTTCTTATTTTGAACTGCTCCATTTTTCAACTTCCGTTTATTGAAATTTGTTTTTCTATTTCTTCGAAACACATATTACTTAAATTTTTTACAACTATCCATGTAGCTACTTAAAAAATATAGTTGCTTTCGTTATTAATTGTTAATAACGAAAAAGTTGAATGGCAGCGCTCGGCCACCATACAACATCAAATTCACAAAAAATATTTCCCGAATTGGCTGACGTTTGAGCTGCCCAAGTGCTTCGCAATCGATACATTTGTCAAAACTTACACTACGTATTCAAGTTTTATTTTGCGTTCAAGTCTCTCTACTCTATAACTTTGACAAGTAAAAAATATGAAAACACTTAGATGACAAGTTTATTTCTAATCCATACAAATCAATTTAAACGAGATAAATTGGCAATTCACGCTGATAATTTACTTTACTGTGTGAAAGAAACAATGTTTGCATATAAAACACATATACAACATTTTCAAATAATGAATTGGCATCGTAGCCGATTGTTCCTTTCGAGGCACGGGCTTGAAACCCGTCGTTGTTATATCATCTTTTTCTGAGCTAAGATGTTGCCGTGCTATTTCACGTAAATCTCATACTTTGCAAGTACGGAGAGGGCGTAGCTCAAAAGGTGCATGGTGGGCTTGCTTCGTGTGCGAGATGTACTGGGAATGAAGCCCGCCATTTCCACTTGTCTCAGTGTATTGTGCGATTCTGTAAGTTTGACAAATTTCTAGCTTTATTCTTACTCTTTTTTTGTTTACTCTCAAAAAAAACGTTCCAGATAAACAAGCTTTTCTCATCACCATGGTACAAGTAAAGCTTAAATATACGTTAAGGTTAAAATAACCAATATAAATTTACCCAAGAGCGATGCACTACATCTGCCTTAACTTCTATAACCCAAAAATGAATGACGCTATACTGGTAATTCTTTATCCCGCAAAAGAGGTGTCCACGCTGCTTTCCTAGATTTCACGAAGACTTTCGATCTTGTGAACAGTAACATTGTACTTGAGAAGCTTGCACGTATGAATATTAATAAAGCGTTATGGATATGGGTCAGAAGGTTTCGTACGGCTAGAATTCAACAGGTAAACTTTTAAGTGGATTCTTATAATCGACTGTCGAATGCCACAGTGCTCGTTCGATAGCTCAGTTGGCAGAGCGGGGGACTGTAGAGTAGACATTGTAATCCCTAGGTCGCTGGTTCAAATCCGGTTCGAAGGAGCTTTGTCATCCAAAAGACCTTTTTTGAACAAAAAATATAACTTAAAAACAATACCACCACCACGAAACAATTTAAATAGAAAATGTCAACAAAGTTGATATTTTCCAATCAGTTACACAATCACAAAGTTCGTTTTTATATAGACACTATTGTCCATTACGATTCTCATAGACAAAGGAAGAGATTCGAAAATGCTTTAATCGAACGGTTAAATCATAGCCGAGTTGAATCTATTGGTTATATATAATATGAGCTTGTATTGACATTAGCATCGATAAAATCCAGTTTCATTTTCCACATTGACTGAATGTAATATCGCTTGGAAACGGGTTTTGCCTTTTAAAAACCTTTGTGTTTCCAAATGGGCGAAATCACACACAACCCATGCTGTAGAGATTTCGTAATACATTATTGATACATTCTAAAATTCATTAGACTCTGATTAGACTCTGATTAAATAATTAATAATTATCTGAATTACAAAGCACTCCAATACAATACCTGAAGAGTGGATCTTTTCGTGTTGAAAAATTATAAACAGTATATCACACTCTCTCGAGCAGCGCCTCCTAACAATACGGTTTACATGAAAATGCGGAGTGGCGGAGTGCCGGAGTCCCGGAGTGCGGAGTGTTAAAAATGCGGAGTGCTTTTGTTTTTAAATTTATCTAAAGATTTTGGGTCTACCTTTTGGTCGCGGGTCCAGGGTTGTAGGTCGAGGGTGAGGGTAAAAAGGCGAGGGTTGATTTTCTATATGTTAATTTTTATTTGTACTCGTATTCTCTGAATTACTCTTGATGCTCATATTATCTCGGCTTTGGGTAGAATGAGAAGAGTACAAAAAATAAGCGTGAGGGACAGGATTTTTACCAAGTCATACTAATTTATAAGGCAAAAGCAGTGCAAACCGGATCTTAAATGCACACTATTGGTTATAGGTTCTCAACATATTACCATTGCTTTTCAAAAATAAATCTTGGATGTCTATGCAATGATTTAGTTCCGAGGATGGAGTTCGCGATGGTGCATTTCAATAAAACTCGTACTAAACTCTTGAGACCGAATTGTATTTTTATTGTTCAAAAAAGCAACTTATCATGTTGTGTGCAACAGTTTAAAATTCTACAGCTTTAGGAAGAATAAAAAGTATGTAAGCAGGGTAAGAGCAAAGCAAGAGCACTGTCTATGCTACTGTAGCCTGTAGGCTGCAGCGTTGATACTGGAAAGATATAAAATAACGAAGAACAACGCGCGCGGAAATACGATAATTATGACACAATCGTTTGGTGTCAAAACCCGAGCTCATTCCATTATTGTCACAATGTTTTCAACATTTGGGTCAATACGTTTCAGGCTTTCAGCTTTTTTGCCAGAAAGTATCTTATACAGTATCTTACTCCACCGTATTCGACTTCGGGTGAAAGTTCTGTTACGTAACGCAATAAAGTATGTACTAGTACGTCCAAGAAAGCCAACGGTAATTGAGAACCCGTTACCTATAGTATGCATTTAATATCCGTTTTGCACCGCTTATGTCGTATGACTAAACACTCCAGTTATATACGCGGCTCAGTTAAAAATTATCCTGTCCATTTTACGTACTTTATGTACTCTTCTTATTCTACCTAAAGCCGAGATAATATGAGCGCCAAGATTAATTAACTTGGAGAATGCAAGTAAAGAATGAAAAATTAACACATAAAAAATCAACTCTAGCCTTTTTACCTTCACCCTCGCCTTTTTACCATCACCCTCGCAATTTTCAAACCTCCACCCTCCACCAAAAGGTAGACTCAAAATCTTTACATAATTTTAAAACAAAAGCACTCCGCATTTTCAACACTCCGCACTCCAGGACTCCGCCACTTCGCATTTTTTATGTAAACTCGCACTGATTACTACGCGGTTCCGTCTTTTGGACCGAAGGCTGTGCATAAATGAATTTACAAGATGTTTCCACAAAATCTTTCACCTAGTCATCATAGCAAGTTTTGGCCAATCGACGACAGAGGCTTATTAGTCTTTAGCGCTGATCTCGTTACGTAAGGTAGGGCTCAGCCATCACTAAAACCTCCAAGTAAGTTTTAGATACCACTTGAAATAGTTTCCAGATTTATTCAAAGGCGGTGTTTATTGCAAAACTTTGTGACAACGGCAAAATAAGTAGCAAATGGGTAAAGTATAGTCACATTGAGCTAAATAACATTTTGATCGAGAAGAATAAATATCCAAGACTGCTTTGCATCCAATATTGTCTTGCTTTTCAAGGATACGTAGTTGAACTTGAACTACTAAGTTGTGAATTCTTCTAATAAACGCTGCATCAATGAAATAACGCGGCGTTTATCTGGAGGCGGCGTTTATTCGAAGAATTCCAGTTTCGATACTCACTGTAACCAGCAAAAGGAACAAGCTTGACGTCCAAGCGTTGACCTTAGTAACTTTATAAACTGCTCGATGTTACTACAACAGAAGAGGAGTTAAGTGCGGCAGGAAGCGATGCATTAAAAGAAGTGCCAGCGCTTCTAAACCCGGAGAAATTTTACTTGAGGAGAGCAAAGACTATTGTCTGTGGCTTTCCCAGTTTAACTTACGTAAACATTTTTTAAATGTAACCACAGACTAGTGGAGTTTAGTACAATGCGAGTCTACTACTGTATCCTATAGAGGGTGAATCAGTTTTTTAAAGAAACTCCTATCCACTGATACTTTCAGAATTATAGGTTGAAACATAGCGACTCAGTGGCAAACTGCTAGTTCCCTCATCATTCGACAAACTATTGGCATCGACATTAAGAGTAGTTCGATTTGCCGATTCTTTATTTGCCTTAAAACTGATCGCGACAAAAACATAAAGAATAAAATTCAGCAACATTAATCCAGTCAACAAGAAAAAATAATAAGACAAATAATGGCCCTTGTTCATTTGATTCTTGTCAGGATACCATTTCTTGCTTGAATCAAATGCTCCAGTGATAGCATTTACTATTGCAACCAGAGCAACACTTGCATAGGTACCTAGACCTCCTATCAGCAAAAAGATACCCATGACTACGCCTCGAAGTGGTTCGGGTGCTTCTGTATAGGCAAGCTCCAAACCTGGAATTGAATAAACTGGAGTTACCAAAGGACACAAGTTTGCTACTTCATGACGAAAATTAACAAAATTCGATAATCACTTGTATACGTGCCACGATGTTCAGTAGAAGCATTTAATTGCAAGTGCTATCCTCGAGCAAGGCACAAGAAGATACAGTGGTATAGATACAATAGTAATTTGAAGGTGAGACTACTCGAAACTTGTTAGAGTAAATGACAAGTAGTATTAAACTTATGCTACAATAAAAGAGAACTGTACTTAGAAGAGGATAGCAACTGCACATGCGAGTCACGCCCCAGGGTATGTACCGCTCTTTTTGAAGAGAACTGTCGAGTATATGCATCAGTTTGTGGCTACACCACGTATATTTATTATTACAAAACTTTCGGCCGGCTAACTCGGACCTTCATCAGTGCAACTGTCCGAGTTAACGGACCGAAAGCTTTGCTGTAATAAATGTACGAGGTGTATCCACAGGCTGAAGCTTATATTGTTGTTGGTGCACTGCTAATTATAAAAATCTTATAGCTTTCGAGTAATTAAACAAGTAAAGATTGTCTTGCCGGTGATACTGGTGAGGACTTCACTCAAACCTATCAGAAAGTACTGCGGCACTTGATAGAATATGGAAATAGGGGATTCCTCGCTGCAATTTTTAGTCCCACCATCGTCGAGAATACAACATTGGTCAACACGAAACCATTCTATTCCCCCTGCACATGCCATGCCAGCTGTGCAAATCAACATGCCGATGCCAACACGTAGCGGTTGACTTGGGAGTATATTGAACTTTTTCAGGAGAGGGTAGACAATTTTATCTAAAACTGGTATAAAAATGAGCACACCAAGAACGTCTAGGATACCAAGTGATGCGATGGGAATTTTAAAACTTGTTCCATGATGGATATCCATCTGCTCTCCTTGGTAGATCATTGAAGTGTCCATCTAAAGTTATTATAAGGACATTACAGACTAGCAAGAGTTCAATGACTAAAAGGAGTTTAACTTTACTTTAATCCATTAATCGTTATAAGTTTCGCCCAGACAACTAGACTCACCTAGTTATATAGTCAGAGTCAATAATAAAACAAGGTACAGGTGCTGTCAATCGATGAGTTTAAACTAACAAGCTTTCTTAACTCACTCAGCGCGACAGGTTATGATTTCATTCATGTAGTTTAGAGATTCAAAATCACAGGCAATTATATCAAGAACGAAAGCAAAAAAATCTGAGTTCACCACAAAGGATAGCTTGAAGCATGAAAATTTGATTTTTTTTTCATTTTATTTTTGTATTATCTGCTAAACGGGAGGTAAATTGTCAACAAAGGTGTTAGAGTAGCTTCAAATAACCTATGCATCTACCTTATTTCAGAATGACGTTGATTTGTCCAATTCCCGTCAATAATACTTAGTAGCAACAGACTCATATGCATCTGAGTACATTTTAATCTTTCACAACCCAAGGTCCTATTTACGTGGAAGCAGCTAGGTTACCCGGCTAGGCAAGTTACTCGGCTGGGCCGAGATCCCGGCTATTCCATATAATAAGTAGTTTACCCGATGACTGTTTACATGGAACAAACGCGTCACTCGCCTAGTCAAGATCCCGGCCTTTTCTGCCGAGATCTCGGCAAGGCGAGTTACTCGGTTGGTTTAGCACTTTTTGACGGGAAACCCGTCTAAGCCTGGAGAATTCTCGTCTGTCCCGCATGTGGCTGTCATTATTACCTCATTACATATTATTATTTTCCTTCGAAGTGGAAAGGCTGTAACCTATAATAGAGTCTGACTGGAGTATATGCTGAGTTACTTGGTCGCAAGTAAACAGAGTCCTTGCTCGTCCTGGCAAAGCAAGTTACTAAGCCGAGTAACTCGCCTGCATATATACAGGCCCTAACTTAGAAAACGTGAGGAGAATTCGCCTGGGCAAAGACAATCCAATACAAGATAAATGTCCCGAAAAGAGGAAACAATCTATAAACTTTCTTCACATCTTCAACTTCTTTACTCGAGTATGAGCCTCCAAAACACATTCTAGCTCTATCCAGCCAATGACTCACAAAGGAACTTGACAGGGTAGGACGTCGGGATTTCTTAATTGCTTCCGCCACAATTTTTAAAGTTGCTGACAAAACGCTACCATTTGGAGGTCGAATACTGTATGTACGATGCCCAGCCAGGAAAAAAACAAAAGCTAAGACGAGAGAACATGTTGGAATTAAGTAGACATAGAAATAGGAGACATTTTGCTGAATATACACCACGAAAGTGAGCCCAAACAAAACTCCGATAGTCATAAACCAATAAAACCATCTAAAGAAAGCTTGAATAGCTTCCGGTCCACGATTCGAGATTTGATCCGCACCAAATGGTGAAGCGTTTGCTTTTATTCCACCAGTGCCAATTGCCACAAGGATTAGCCCAGTGATGTAAAATGTTCTTTGAAACAAAGGATTTGTAGTAACAGAATTTGCGGCCCAATCACTTTTTTCATCATGGCTTTTTGTTATTGATCCAATAGTTAATAGTATTGTGCCAACAAGATAGATAAAAACGCTGAATAATATCTCTGAATATCTTCCAAGTTTTGAGTCAGCTAGAAATCCTCCAAGGACAGACATGATATAACAGGTCCCTGAGATAAAGTGAAGCAGTAGTTAACAGAAGAAGAATTGGTGTTTGGCAACTTAAAACTAGGGCCAGGAATATAACTGCTAATTATAGCCTAAAGGCCATGTTACACGGTGCAACCTTTCTTGCAACTTGCAATGCAATTGTAATTTTGAGTGATGTTAATTAGCACGAGTGTTCAAAAAACGTCAGTACATTCAGCAAAGTGTAATGAAGTCTCGTTTCTGCCAATTTTACATCCATCAAAAGAAGAACTGCATTGCAAGTTGCAAGAAAAATTGCGCGGTGTAGCGTGTACTTAAGAAGGAAGCTAGATGTTCTGAAAACTTGATATGTAACTGTGATATTATAGATGAAAAGGTTCATTGATTCAGACCGTCCTTTTCTAGTAACTACCCACAACCTGAACAAAAACATAGAGTAATAATTTTGGTTCAGCTTTAGGATCATGTCATGCCGAAGTTACACTAATTACCATGAAAAACGTAAACTAAGATCGAAGCTGTGTCAGGGCTGATCCCTAAATGATCATCTTCCGTCATAAACAAAACCAAATTCCCACAAATTCCGAAGAACGCCAGCCGTTCACACAATTCCGTGAACAGTATACACATCACAGCACAAGAGAAAGGCGAGGTTTTCGGAGACGTCAGTGTGTCGTGGCCATTTGAAATGACAATTGATGAAGACTGAATTAAAGGAGATGTTTCATATAATCTTGAACCTTCCAATGAATTGTCCATTTTCTGAAAAATTGAATCAAAGCACTTTTCTGGTTATAGCAGAGTTCAACGTGGAAAAACATTTTACATTATGAGTGTTCAAAATTTTCCTTGTGTCTGAATAAATATAGCAGTGTCTATAAGTAATAGCATGGCTTGTGGGGAATTATAGTGAGTAAACGGCTGCGTAAGCCGAGAGAAGTTTGTGGAATTCCCGAGGGCAAACACCGAGGGAATTCCACAAACTCCGGAGGGTAAAGAACCATTTAGGTCCCGTTTACACGGTATCAAATTGAGCAGTTTCTGGATGGGTTTAGCTTGTAAATTTATGATAATGTTGCAGAACTGAATAATAAAGTGACAAAAGTCGATGCCGTGACCATGCGAATCCGGTACCGTGTAAAGCCTGGATTCCATATAGTCGTTGACGTCGTAAAGATAGAGTCACGATACCTCTCAACAGCCAAAATATTTTATCTTCTTGGCAGTACATCTCAAAGAAAACATGCATGTTGTCCACTAATAAGTTCTTTGCTAAGAATTTGTTTTAAATAATGCTTGATTTGGGATGTTTACAAAGTTCGTGACTCTGTCTTTACGATGTTTACGACTATGTGGAAACCAGGCTTTAGATTAGCTTGCACGATTCTTAAAATTCTGGGGGGGGGGGGCATCGCCCTCATTACATCGTTCAAATGATTATTTTAAATTTGGAGCCGCATGGTGAAGCCGCAATACAACAAATGTGACTAGAAGATATTAGAGAGCTTTAGATTTGACTACGAGTACAACTACTAGAAGACAACTTCAGAATGGCATTACCCATGAAAACTTGGCACCTCGCATTGCCTATGTTTCACACTCGCAGTTTACCAATAAAACAACTTCAGACAAAAAACGTTAACTTGCTTACACAAGAATTATGCGTTTGCCTCAAGAAATGACTTGTAGACATACACAGGCTCTCGGAACAATGCATTCCAAACGCACTACTATCGAACGAAGTCAAATTATCAACAACCGATGAACGCTAGTATTAGAACAATATCCTCGTATTAACGTCAGTCCTTAAGTGGACCACTTAGCAACTCGTACATCAGCGCGTTGTGCTCTTGCAATTCACTGCAACTTGCCCCAGTAAGGGTACTTATAGGCAAGGAGTGTGAAAGCGTTGTTGAAGTTATTCGAACTTCCAACAACGTGAAGTCCGCAGCTACATCGAAAGTTTGCGGAAAGCAATTTTATTTTGAAAAAACAACGTTTAGCGTCGCGTGATCGATGGAAGTCGAAAATGGAGCGGAAAATAACAAACAAATGGAGACTAGTGTCAGCCAAATGGATTTAGTGCGACGAAACAGCGCGGACAAGCGACAATGGAGTGGTTTCGAAAAAGTTTTGGTCGTTCTAGCGCTGGTATTTTTCATATTCGTCACATTCGTAGCGTTGTAAGATAATAACAATATTTTATTCATGACAAAAAATACCAGTACTGGTATATAATGAATACAAACATTCAGCTGCAGTCGAATTCTAGGGGTAATCCTTCGGGTAAGTTATCAAGGCTTATTACTGGCTATATACTAAGATCTGTACATGTAAGTTAGACGATGTATTGTCACAGGATAGGAGTATTTAACATGGATTTCAAATTTGTTAAAACGTAACATTTTTCCTTTGATGGGAAGATGTTTCATACATAGCAAGCAGTAAAGTCATGTTGTTGCAAGACGTATTCGGGGGAATGTTTTGCAAGCCCCTTCGAGTGATAGCTACACTAAGAAACACAGAGGAGTAATGGAACGGACTTGGATGCATAAATATCATAGTTATGGTGCAATAATGTAAACTTAGAACATTTGAAAGCATCAATGTCGATGGAAACCGTTTCACTTGCGACATTTATCGGAGAAAACAGCTTATCTTCAATCGTTTCTTTTTTCGAATTAAAAATATGAGCTTGTTTTAGATGTAGATTTAGATTTAGATGGTTTACCTATAGTTACTTTGCAGCGTAAGCTGAATTGCTGACTATTTACAATGCTTTTCTGTAACTAGGAGTTGCTATCGCAAGGAAAATGCTGCCGATATGTCTTGTAGCGATTACTGAACATAGCACTGATAGATAGATCGTAACTTTATTTTGAACTCGGAGTTTGCCGACTTGAATCGACATCTCCATCGGGTCTCCGGGAGCATTCCAAACACATCCGAAATTTTAAGTTTCAAAGTTCGAGTCGTCGAAGCATTTTATGTAATAGCAGAACCCACTCGGCTCGTGTTTTTAATATTGGTGAGTTTCTTCTCGTACGTTTTGTCTATGGGTTCTGTGAAACATTCAAAGTCAGAACAAACTACAAACGGTACTTGCGCTGTACGATCGTTGTTCTTGAAGTAGACATAGGAATCTGGTTTGGGTAGAATCGTCTTTGTTGCATTATGGGTTCTACAATACTTTTTATGCTCTAATAGTTTGTCTTCTTTCCTAAAGTATTGAAGACAATAATCACACACGTGGATCTTATGACTATTCTTAGTTTATTGAGTCCCCACGAGTCTGCTCAAGCTGTCAATCACGACATAGTGTTTATCCTCAACAACATAAGTCTAATGTCTGGGTGATCGTGATTGATAACTATAGGAAACACTCTGTCATCTTCATTATAACCAAACAAGTGTATTTTAATATTGTTCTTCTTTTCAAACTTTTGGATGTCCTCCATCGGGGTTGGAAACCTAATGTTGGTCCAATCTAAAGTCTCTGATTGATTTATTAGGGACTTTGTAATTCTTTCACGATGTTTGCATCCAGGTTTCGTGAACTTCGCCACTGAAACAGCCCACTTGAAACATTCTTGGTCATTGTTTTGTGGATTAATAATGGCTTTCTTACTAGCTAACCATTTTGGTGTTGGAATGTATGAAGACTCCTTTAAGGGTTTATATTTTGCTACGTGGATGTCTAGTCTTATGATTCTTCTAAATTCCCACCCCGAGCTTTGTTTTTGTTTTTCTATGAACGAACTTAACATCTTTGACACCATCTTTTCATATATTTCTTTGACATCTGATCCAGATAGTACTCTGTGGTACCCCGAGTTGAAGTGATCCATGTCCATCTCCACTATTTCATCTGTGGTTGTATCTCTTTTAGCCATCTCACAAACCAATATGAGCTCGACCTTGGCTACATCTCCGCAGACAAAATGGCGGAATGTTGTGTAAACGAGAGCTCCGTGTGCGAGGTAAATTTAAAAGATGAACATGTTGAAAATTCTGAAATTCAAGTAAAATCCAACCACAATATTGCTGAATACCTCTCTGTATCGGATAAAGGGAGATTTAAGTGGCACGGATCATTTGAAAATCTTCGAATTTTCATGAATGAGTTGCTTGAGATACAATCTGTTTGGTCAACTCCAGGTGGCGACTGCAGATTACTTGAGATTGACAATGTGGTTGTGAGATGGTACTCCAACACTAAGTCCTTAACAATAAATGGTTCTGAAAGTGAAGATCTTAAATCGCAACTGAGAACTATTGTGGACTTAATAGCCGAGCGAGAATCTACTGGCGATGGCGAGGTTGACGACATTATTTATGATGTAGAGGTGAATGGAAAGTGCGACGTTGAAAGCGATATTAGTGCTCAAGAAAGTAAGAAAGGTAACACCGGCAATACCCTAATATTTGAAGTGATTCATGAAAGCATTGCTAAAATAGAGGAAACTCTTGATATCTGATCATAGTCTGATTTTTGCTGTAAAAAAGCTCACGCTGCCGAAGTTGAAAAAAATATCTAAAATCAGGAAAGTTAGAGATTTTAAACACTTCGTTGAAAACGATTTTGTTTATGATATTTCGCAAATTCCGTGGGATACTATAAACCAATTTGCAAACCCAAACACTTCGTGGCAGGTGTGGAAATTACTTTTTCTCGAGGTTCTAGACAGGCATGCACCTATACGACATAAGAGGTTGAGAGAAAAGTCTATACCGTGGATTACTCCCGAAATTAAGCAGCATATGAGGAAAAGGGATTTCCACAAAAAACAAGCAATAAAACATGACTCGCAAACACAATGGCTGTTATATAAATCTGAACGCAATAGCGTTAATGTTAAGATCCGTGAAGCTAAATCAAAATACTTTTGTGGAAAAATCGAGGAATGTATGCTCTCCAATAATATTAAAAAAACCTGGTCCATAATAAATACTATTTCGGGATGTAAACATAAATCGACCAGTGTTCGGGAGCTTTTAATTAATGATGTAACCGTCTCAAACGACGAAGCTATTGCCGAATCGTTTAATGGCTATTTTGTGAATATAGGGATGAATCTAGCAGCTGAATCTGATCAACTTTCTGATAATTTGCACCTAGACACTGACGCGAATCCAGACCAACATACAGGAACGCGTTTCTACTTTTCCGATATTAGCATGAGTAGTGTTGCGTTGCGCCTACGCAATCTGAAAGCTTCTAAAGCAACTGGCACGGATAACATACCAGCTAAGGTTCTTTTAAGAACCGCCTTAAAAGGCGGTTTCACACATCATTGCCCCATCACTGACCGTAATATTCCGACAGTCCCTTAGCATCGGTATTTATATAAATGATTGGAAATTGGCCCGAGTAACTCCAATTTATAAATCAGAGGATAGGAAAAAGTGCGAAAATTACAGGCCAATTTCGATTCTACCGATAATAAGCAAAGTATTTGAAGGGGACGTTTTTACTCAGATATATATACGTATCTGATTGAAAACTCGCTACCATCAAAATTTCCATCACGATTTCGGCCAAAACATGGAACCGTGGGTGCACTCAGCCAGATGTGTGACCAGTGGCTTAGCGAAATGGACAAAGGCAAAATAAATGGAGTTGTATTTCTAGACATTCACAAAGCGTTTGACTCTATTAATCATGAAATTTTACTGCAAAAGTAAAAAAATCAATTTGGAATACACGATATCGAACTGAGGTGGTTTGAGTCCTACTTAACGAACAGAGAGCAAGTATGCTTTATAAATGGCCACACATCTTCATCAAAGAAAGTAAAACGCGGTAGTCCTCAAGGTTCGATTCTAGGACCACTTCTATTTTTATTGTATGTGAATGATATGCCAGATCATTTAAAAACAACAACACCCTATCTCTACGCTGACGATACTCAAATCTCGTGTTCCTCATATCGTCTCGAGATACTAGTTACTAGCTCAAAACTTAAACATTGATCTGAAGAATATTCAAACATGGCTTTTAAAAAACAAGCTCCAACATCATCCCACTAAAACAAAAGTCATGTTTGTTGCTTCATCCCACAATCTTAACAATAAAATCGGAAATGCACCAATTTTGATGAATGATATCCCTGTTTCTCGAACAAATAAATACACATGCCTAGGGGTGGATTTAGACGAAAAATTAAGTTGGGATGAACACATAGAGTCGATATGCAAAAAAGTCGGTGCAGGAATCGGGGCTACGAGACGTGTAAAGTTAGACAAACTAATGGCCCTATGGCTCTACCTGCAAAAAACGGCTTCAATTTCTCCCCCTGAGTTATCATTCCAGATATAACTTCAGTGACCGGAGCGCGGCAACGTCACCTCAAGTGGTAACGTCACCAGAGTCACGAGCATTGCACGTGCGTGACACGTCACCTCGACCGGTTGCGTCACTCGGTCACGTTGCCTGCGGTAACGTCACCTTCACTCGGTGACGTCACCCTTTCCGGTCACCATGCATGACGTCACTTTTGTCGCTATATGTCGGGTCTTATAGTACTTGTCTATATCAAGTTCAGGGATCGTGCGTATGGAATTGTATGTTTGCATTTGGTTGAAAAGTTGCTTCTTCAATAGTAGATTTGTTTCCCTCAAATAGGAGCATGTTTGGCGAACGAATTAATCCAAGCAGGGTAAGTAGGTTTTGGCTCGTTTGAATGCGATTTTGGTCAAACAAAATTCAAGTAGTATTTTGCATTACAGGTCTACGCAGTTGCTACCTGTAGAGTTGCCGCAACAACATTATGCAGATGTTGTACCCGAGGTAAGGTGAACAGCGAACTAAGGCCTAGTTTAGACGTCGCATTTCTGTGGACTCGAATGCAATTCAAACAATAGGTAACGAGAAGATAATGAGGTAGTCATCTCATTATCTATTGTTTGAATTGCATTTTATTCGACAGAAGTGCGACGTCTAAAAGGCCCCGAGCAATGGTCTGGCCATGCCCCGGCATTGCAAAGTCTCAGGTTTAGTTACTTGTAGGTTATTCCTGAAGAGACATTCCACGAGCAGACAAAGTCAGGAGTGGAAAGCTTGTCCGATAAATATCAAGGTAGAGACGTCAGTTCAAAACAAGCTGATTTCATAGAACTGTTACGCATTCACCTGTTACGGCCATATTATTCCGGCCCGTTGGTGACCGTATTAAAGGGGTTCCACTGTATATGTTTCAACGGCTGTTGACAACCCATTTTGATAATTCTTGTTGCTAGAGCAATATCTCTTGGATCTGCTCCGACGAGCATACGCAGAAAACCCAGTTTATCCACCCTTGCACTGAGGGGATGGCAGGTTTGTAGAAAAGCCTGTCGAAGAACTCTCGTGGAGTGGTGTTATAAGAAAAATATATCAAACTATATCAAACGTCCGTGTACAAAGTACACCTTGTTTAGGACTACAGTTTTTGAAAATCACGTCGCCTTAGCAGAACAAGAAATAGGACGCGGTACATAAATTTCTCTAAGCACAACAGAGGCGGTTTCCAGAGTCATAATAATGCTGAAACG
>JAODVM010064441.1:0-17579 GCA_025400095.1 Phenganax marumi | reverse complement strand
GTGTGTGTGTGTGTGTGTGTGTGTGTGTGTGTGTGTGTGTGTGTGTGTGTGTGTGTGTGTGTGTGTGTGTGTGTGTGCATGTAGTTGCTTTATGATTGAAAATATACCTGTACAAGGGTGTGATCAGCTGCAGCCAAATAATTTACAAATCGTAAGCCTTTGGTTGTCATGGCCTCCATTTCATCACTCAGCTGTTCAGGAATTCTAGAAGGTACTTTAAGACCATCTCTAAGTAATACAGAATACAGCAAACTGATGACACCTAAGAAGACAAACATTGATGTAAGTGACACAGACCATCATGCAATTTGTGTATAATTAATGACACTGGCAATGAAAATTTTGCATCCGCCCTTCTAATTACACTAAACCACAAAACTATCAGAATTATATTATTTATGGTAAAAACATTTCGGTTTCCAAGTCAATTGCAGGCAAAGCACACTAATTTTCAGTGATTGGCAGCCATCTCAAACAAAACTTTCAAAAAGCATGCCCCAGGCTTTTTGACACATATGACTTCATTGGAGGGGAAAGTCGCACAGATCATCATGTAAGTCTGACAGATGACCACATACTGTATGTGTTTTTAAGCAAGCTTTTTATCGGGGTCTAGGCTTCACAGCCTGACAAAAGCTTTGAGTGTTCTGTTAACTTTTTTGGATCTTCGGTTTAGTCACAAAACTTTGTGAGTTCCCAAATGTTGGTCACAAGCTGAAAAAACTGTTAATAATGCAGAGGCTATGAGTATGAGGGGCATATGCAACTACCAGTGCCATTTGAATGCTCTGTTCTAAAACTTTAGTTGAATATGAGGGACATATGCAACTACCAGTGCCATTTGCATGCTCTGTTCTAAAACTTTACTTGAAACTTCCACTTGTTTAACTTCAAAAGTTTTTTGTGACAGATTGTGTTAAAATAGATTTATTGTTATGTGTTCCCATGTACAACATTATGTCATTAGGATGTACAACTTAAAGTAATGTTACACACCCACGCAAAGTCATGGCAGACAAAATGAAGTAAATTTGCATACACTTGGCTTTAATCATGTAATATAATTTAGATCTAAACAGTAGTTCATAAATAATTTCAGGTTACCAAAACAAAGGAGCCCCTATGAAGAAGAGGTTTCTGAGGTTTAAGAAACTAAAGGTTCATATGTGAAGATAGTGTAAATGTAAACAAGTTTCATTAGTGTTCTGAGAGTTTCCATATTCAAATAGAAATTGACATTTTGCCAGCTTCGTTGTAATCAGTATGAAAGATATGGCATCTAAGAAACCAGAAGAAGAAAAGGCCAAGAAGAAGTTTACAAGAAATCAACAGTTTGTTGGCTCCCTTCGTGCTGAATGGAATGCTCGGCAAGTGGTTGATGAATATGGTGTCAGCTATTCCTGGTCAAAAAAGTTGTACTCGCACTTGTGGAAAGGATAATAATGGAGAAAGAAAACCTGGTTCGGGACAACCACAAAAGACAACATTTTGAGAAGATTGGTTTTTGATCAGAGAAGCTGTGAGACAATGTGATCCCTCCGATGTCTGTCCAAGCATAGCTGACCGCTCAGAGTCACTAACAGAGCACACAAGTACCCAAATATCACGTCAGACAGCACAGCATTGCCTTCATGAAAAGAATTATAAGAAGTGTCTCAAAAAAAAAAACCCCTATGTAAGCAGTGTAAATCGGTGCAAGCAGGCACATAGTCACTGGACAGTGGATCAATGAAAAAACGTCGTCTGGTCTGATCAATTACTGTGTGTCTTTTGCTGCCAAATCAATCTTATGTTATGCGTCTTCGAAAGCAACAGTTGTCACCTCGATATTTGCAAAGCACTTTAAAAAACACCAGAAACAAATTATTGTGTGGTGATGTTTCTTGTGGAAGGGAGCTGAGCATTTCATCAAAGAAGAAGAACATGAACAAAAGAAAGATATCGTCAAATATTAATCTAATATTAATTTGTGGGCAGAACTTAACAGGAAACTGGATAAATGTTACATGCCATACTGAAGAACAATTGTTTGAGTCTTTGAAGCAGATATGAGAGAATCTCAGAGACGATTACCTTCATAAGAGAGTATGCTAAGGTATGGTAACAAAGTTATCAAAAGCCGTGCATATCCTGTTGACTTTGGTAATAAAGATGCTTGATCAAGTCGGAGTCCTTCTATGGTCATTATCCAACCAAAAAAAAGAATTACAACATTATTTCTGTATTTCAGTGGTGGTAAGGCGGGGGGGGGGGCGGTTGTTTCTTGAGCAACCCCCTGTATTTATAAAGAAACACCATAGTTGCTTGTTTACAACAACTTTCAATCTGTAAACTGGATCATCGTTACTGGGAATTAAAAGTCTGTACATCCACTGATGATGCTTCCAGCTTACAGTTCAAAAGGTTTGAAGCATAATAATTGTGGTGTTTCCACAAATCTAATTGCTGAGTACATTGTTGACCATAAAACTTTTAAAAAACTTATTAGACAATACTTTCACTTCAAAACAGCAAAAAGGAATTCAGTTTCCAGAACTGATATTTCCTGCATGTGAAGTTCATCATGTCATCTAGATAGAACAGAGGTTTAACCTTGGATCCATCAATTGCTACTGGATCTGATTTCTTATCAATTTCTAAAGGAATGTAGTTATGTCATTGCTGCAAACCTTTGTTCAGTTTTACGATTCTTTTCATTCTGGTACTGTGCATTCTGAATAGGAATTTACTTGCACTGGCACTATGTTTAACATCAGCTTCACTTAATTCCTTGATTTGATAGAGACTGGACTTCTTTTTCTGAGACAGTAAGTTTGAATAACTGGGTTGTGGAAAGTTTAAGCAGGATGAAACACAGAACCCAAAACATGTATCGAACAGTTATGCTTCTTCACTTAAGCCTGGTTTTCACTGGACACAAGCATAAACACAAGCATCAAGACAAAAGGCAAAACAAAGAAAGGCAATGAAGGGTATGAAATAATCATCAATATAAGCCCAAGCATAAGGCCCGGTTTACGCTGGCAAAGTTTCTGTGATCAAAGTGGGAATTTCAGACAGGTAACTCCTAACTTTTGAAGGATTTGCTAAAATTATTTAAGGTAACTAATACAGTGCTCAACAAGGAACTACTTCACATTGATATTTCTTACAAATTCTTCAGAACATAGAATTTCCTGGTAAAAAATTCCTACTTTGATCACAGAAACTTTGACAGTGTAAACCAGCCTTAAGAATAAGAAACCAGGCAGAAGAACAAAAGGAAATTCAAAAGAAAAACTCTTTCTTTGTGTTTGTAATCCTCACGGGAACCCCCCCCCCCTTTGTTTTCTCGCTTATGCTTGCGTTTCAAGTGAAAACCATGCTTTAAAGAGCTTGCTGCATGGTCATTGATGGATAGCACAGGATTTAGTGCAGAATGGTGATTGAGCATTGCTTTTTCGGCCCTTCCAGGGAGTCGTGTGCTTTTTTGTGAATGATGCTTTGACCTTCACAAGATACATTGTATATTTAGTTCCAATACTCACGTTTCAATTGTTGACATACAGGGCACAGTTTTGGCTTCAATTCCACTGTTCTGATTTTTTATAGTTTCAAAAACAGCATACTTTTTACATATCATCGATCCAGAGACAAGAATTGGTGTCCTTCACAAGCTAATTTGAAATAAACTGCTGACAATCAATGAGAAATTCTCCTACCAATGCTCACACGTTTGTCAACATGATGTGTGAAGGTATTCTTGAACGAGCTTCAGGCAGAGCTCTACATGGTGCAGGAATGTCAGCCTGGTTGCAGTAAATTGTCACACAGGTTTTGCTGTTGTAGACTATACACATATACTAAATTAAATAATGCGCTCATCAGAAAAAAGTAAGTTTCATTGACAGAACTTAGTACATCTGAAAATGTCATGGCATGACTAGTATATAACAGATTAAGTTTACTACCAGCACAATAGGTTGAACCATCCTCTATAAACTATTGCCAACAATTTTCACCAAGTTCACACAGCATAAAGGGGGAGGACAAAAAAGTGGCCCCCAATAAATGTTCCCTTTTATCAAAAATGTCTTCATGTCTTTAAAGTGATGTAAACTGTAGAAACCGATTTTACTTTGCAAAGTCTACGCACGATTTTTAAATTTAAACTTGTATAATAGTTTTGATTACTACTGAAGGAACAGAAAGAAAAAAATTGCAAATTTTGTTATTAGAGGGTAGATACCTATACTGTACCTTGCATATACGTATGTGCTTTAGCAGCCATATCTTGTTTATAGTAAAACTTGATCGGAAATACTCTCCCACAATAATTCAATGGCTTTTGTCAGTACAAAAGTTGTACTGAGAAAAGAATGCTCATTCATAAGTCAATTTTGGATGCACTGGAAAGGGAATATTGGTAGACACGAGGAGATGCCCAAGAAGACAAAAAAAGATGCCCAGAAAGAAAAATCACTGGCAAAGACTGGAAAAAGTCATAAGATTCTTGGAATGCTGAAACCTGGAGTTAGTGCTAGTCAAACTTCACGGGAATACAATATGAGTTACTTTGGAGCAAAGAAACTTTGCAGAAAGTTGAAGTTAAGTGGGATGTGTGACTGCAAGCCTGGTTCAGTACGAAAACGTAAAACCAGAGTGAAGTGACCGTTTCGTTGTTACTTGTTCAAACGCAGGCGCACCAACAAAAAAGGAAATAGCTGATAAACTCAAGGAACAAACAGGAGAGGAAGTAAGCATGAAAACAATTCAGCGCTGTCTTAAATAAGAACGTGTACTGTGGAGAAAAAAAAATGCAAGAAGCCTTATGTTAGTGAGAAGAATCGTTTTTTGCCTTTACTGTTTGCTCGGGAGCACGTCGATTGGAGCTTGAATAAGTGTAAGCAAGTCGTGTGGAGCGACCAGTCACCATTTTGTGTTCAAAACCAGTCAACTCAATATGTATAGAGAACTAGAGACGAAAAGGTGTTAAATTTATCAATGCAAGGAACAGTAAAACACCAAAAATCGATTAATGTCCGGGGGTGCTTTTCTTGGAATGGTGTTGGGCATTTACATTGCGTACAGGGAATCATGGATGGGGAAGTATATAGGAAAATTTTGATACATCATCTCGTCCCCTCAGCCAAACAGTTGTGTCCAAATGGTTTCTTGTTCCAACATGACAACGACCCAAAACACACGAGTGGTGTTGTTCCAAAATATCTCAAAAATAAGAAGGCTGATGTGATGCAATGGCCATCTCAATCACCAGATTAAACCCCATTGAAAACGTATGGGCTGAACTGAATCGTTTGACTAAACACAGGAAAGCAAAGAATAAGAATGAGCTTTTTGAAGTGCTTAAGAGTGAATGGAATGATATAACAGATTAATACTTGCATAAGCTAATTGAAAGCATGCGTAGTCGATGTGAAGATGTTATAAAATCCAAGGGAATGCTAACAAATTATTAACTGTTGGAGTTACCTATGTTTCTAATGGCAGTAAGCGCAGATGTGCAGGTATGAAGTTCGTTTGCAATGAAAAACATGTTAAAAAACACAAAAAACGGTAATAGCATTCAACAACAGCCATAGCAAAACATCTCAAATATTAATAGTAGTTAATCATATTATTTTTGATTGCCTACGTGATTACAGATGAAGTTTACCATCATAAAACAATTCTTTTTAGTTTGTTTCTCAAAATTATGTTTTTTTTCATTTCCACAAATTTGAAATGCAAAAAACAAATTGACCATATTTTTATAGGAGGCTAAGTTTTTGTGTTCTCCCCCTGTATATCCCAATTTGCACATCTACCAGAGTTGATGGAAGTTGAACTATTATCAGACCACCAGATAGAAGGAATAACAAAATCCTCAACTAACACTAAGCAACTCGATTCCAGATTACCAAGCAGTGAGATTTTTAAAGAGTACAACAATCAAAACACATCCCACAACAACAATAATGCTTATAAAGGATGACCAGTTCATTTTTCCATTTAACAGCAGTAAGCCATTATTTACTCTAAGAACTACATATCCGATTTTGGCAGTAAATTTTGAATCCTGGAAGAAATTCTGAGGGAAGGACAGTACCATCTAGCCAAGTCTCACAGATGAAAAAATAGTTCTTTCGGTGTTTAAGTTAAGATATCTCTGGTTGTTGCTATCAGTGGCAGTATAGATGCAAATAGTTATGTCTATGTCGATACCAGAATCAGGTGGTGATAAACATAGATAACTCTGTTACTACAAGGTTGACCACAGTGGATAACCAGCAAATATGTTTCTTGAACTTGAAAATCAACTAACTACACCCTTTCCAAATTGAATTCAGAAACATCCAAATAATTTGCGGTTGTTCAGCTCAAAATGGAATGCGTCAAAGTGAATTTCAAACGTTCCATTTGGAATGCAGAAAACTTGTAGTTGACATCAAACTGGCCAGCAAGCTCATGCCAATTTCGTTCACGACTGACCAGTCCTATATTACAATTTTTTCTCTATCAGCAAATATTTAAGTGCCCTTGATCAAGGTTAATAGGTATGCCCTGACTACATACCACAGTACACATCTTTTGACATACACTTGTAAGTCAGACCTACATTTGTATCAATTACCCTTTGTAATATCATTTACTAGTCTCGCTAAGGACTTCAAGTTGGTATCTCTTTGCATGGTAGACAGGGTAGCTATTGACGATGATGCAACTACAATATATGGTTTCAACAAGACAAACTCTCACATTGTGATACAGGCGTTGTCAACTTTTTAAAATTTCTTGATTTCAAAGAAGACCTGAAAATAGGACTTACAGCTGTGGGCAAAATGTATATAACTTGTGCTCTTATTCAAAATGCCCACACATGATTGTACAAAAATAATGCATCAACTTATTTTAATGTACAACCACCAAGTCTTCATGAGTACTTCACAGTATGAAACAGTACTAAAAGTTGGTCAGGCTCATGCACTTTAAGAGAAACAATATGTTGTAAAAATATATCGACTTGCTATGGACAATTTCTAGTTTGTGACTCAACACCAGGACTACACATTTACGACAAACTTTATCATCGATGCACTATACACATAACGATATTGTGCAGCCACAATTTCCAGTCGATGCGTGATTTTGGACAATTAATGGAAGTCTACATTGCCAGGCTATAGTTTGGAATTTAATACTAATAAATGCTAGATGCAAAATTTCGCTTTTTGCTCACATTAAATTAGTGAGTTATAACGTTTTGCTTGGTGTATCGTTCTGATATTAGTTTTTGAGCTGTATGTACAAAGCAGTTCTCAAAACAGCAAGAAACACCAAGAACTTGCAACTTTCCATGGCAAGTCAGGTGGTGAATTACCAGATGATTTATGACAATAATGGGTCAATATAAGCATCAGTTGTTTGCACCAAGCAAAATTATAAAAATCTTATTAATAATGGGTCAATAGCTAAGTGCTACCAGATATAAGCACAAATCAATAATTTCTGATTGCAGTGAATTGTTGTTTTAATAAATACAATTTGTTCGATACAGCAAAAACTCAAAACATGTTTTAGCTTCATAACAGCAATTTAGCAAGTGTATAGTGGTAGACATGGAGTTTTGATTGTGTGTTACATTTGTCTCAATTTCAGCGAAACTGGGGGCACCTGCTTGTGGAGTTGTTTAACATTTTAATAGAAATATGCATGAGAAATATGTCGTTGTGTCCCCTGGAAAGTTTACACTGTGACTGAATGCATGAATGACTGACTATATGACTGACTCATGTGAATTTCACCACTCATCACAACACTGCAAAGTTTTGAAGAAACTTTGCACTAAAAATGGACTAAGGTACCATTAATATAGTTTAAATAGCAACATGTAAGTATTTGACAAGGAACAGATGGTAATACAAAACTATTTAGTACATACTTGTGGTGAATATTGTGCTTCATTGATTTTTAAAATGTTAAAAAACAAAGTTGGACCAACCACCCAAACCTTGACCAAATTATGTTTCATGTAAACTAAAATACCTAGTGGCTATCTTGAGATATAACTTAGTTTGATTGGACACAAATCTTGGGGTAATAGAATAGTGTTGATACCGGTAATGGCCATGCATAATGAGCTTGTTTTATTCCTGATTAAACAAAAACAAAAATAGCTATTTTAAGAGAATTTAGCATTTGGATTTAGAAACTGGAATCTGTTAAGTAAAATACATTTGCTAAACTGGTGCAAATAGTACAAGATAATACATGCATTTCATTTAAAAGATATGGCAAAATTATGGACTGCAAGATCTTTTGTGAACATATTACATACTGCATCCTTTGTTGATATGTGTATGGTTTACATTGGAACTACTGAGCAAATTCATCCAGAAGGCAATTCTTATGACTTTTTGTGATATAGTATATAATGTAGCAAGATCAGAAGCTGCGAAATACATAAAAATCAACCAAAACTACAATGACACCCTTCAATGCCTGCCTGATAAGGTAACCAACACAAACGCCTCTACATCGCAACACTTCTCTTCATTAAATTATTGATAAATTCATCATGCTAAGGAACTCCATACATGCTCTCTATTAAAATTATTTAATTTTTTTTCAAACTTGTAGGGCCATTCAATAGTTGTGGTGATAAACACTGCAGTGAAACAGTGATACTGTAAGAATGCCATGGAGCAGCTGCCATGTTTACGGGAAGGTTCTCCTATTAACATTTCAGATGCAAGTGACGAGGTTGGTTTGTGTATTGAATATGCAAGTTTGTAAAAAGTCCCCACTCAGTACAGATGTGGGTGTTTCATATCCCAGTACTGCAATGCACTAGTTACCTACTAATCCAGTTTGCTTTACTGTGATTATGAATTGACTGGCATCATCTCTTTTGTCATTAAACACATCATTCAACCTACACAAAAGTTGAACAAAGTTGAGCAAGTTTCTCTGCAGGATGGTACAACAGCTAATGCTAAAGTCAAAATGAGAATTACATTTGGATCAGTTTTTAGCAGGACAGCCATTATTGTAGAAAGCCAATGCAATTAGCAAAGCAAGAATATATTTAAGCATATGAGGTGATTCTCCATTTTTTCCAAACACATTTTCAACTGTTTCTTTAGAATTGCATGAGCTTATGTAGCATGGCATTCAGGTGAATCAGCAACTAAATGTACCAAAATATGTTTTAGGTTTAGTGAAAGTCCCAAAGTGCAGCCTGAAATGTTTTTACTGCTAAACCCACCAGGGAATGAGGAACATTTAGTGACTTCTTCACCACAATGTCATGCTATCACGTTCTAATATTGTGGCAGCTGAAGCAATTGGATATGTTTATGCAGTGAATAACATGAAAAGATTAAATGCCTTAAATATGGATATCATTAATGACCGTTGCAGTGTTGGAAACACAACAATGATGTTATGGTCTATTTGATGTCTTCATTAATAGCTATAAATGGAGCAGATTATGCAAAAATGGGAGGAATGATTATTCAATAACCATATCATGGTAAGATGCAGTAGTTGGTAGCAATACTCATCTGTGTGCCCCCCCCTACACATTGCAGTTATTGGATGGAATGTTTATGGCAATACAGCAAACATTTTGTAGCCTCATTTGCAAACTATATGGTTTAGCTGCAGTTTAGTTTCATTTGAGTATACGAGTATGACTCCACAAAGTATAGAGTGCCTTGCACAAATTTGCATTAGCATGACCAAAAAGATTGAAAACAGACATTGGTGAGGACTTCAAATCATCCTCTATGATTTATGTTAGCACATGAAAAAAATAGATACACTTATAAATGACACATATTGATGAAGTCCACAACTGATGTTCCATGCAGGGAGTGCACTTAAACAGACTGGGTGCTCTAATCACCTGAATGAGAAACATTTAGATATTGCGACCAAAGTTTCAAGAGATTCCAGGACAAAACTTGAGGTTACTTGATTGTTATCAGCAGATGTACCAACACAACTGAAGCAAGTTTGCAAATTGTCAATGATTCCAGTACACACAATGTAACTAGAAATAAGAAGAGACATTTAGCAATCGATCTTCTGCTAAATGATGTTAAAAGGGAAAAAGTGTGCTGTGATTCATGGTTCATGTGGTTACTCATTTACTCAGAGAGAAAATATAAAAAGATGGCTACTCTAGAAGTGACTGCTTTCATTAATGCTCACACAAGGCAATGGCAATATAAATGCTATTCAAAGAAACAAAGACAGTCAGAATTTTGAATTAGTTTTACTGAGATCAAACATTCTACAAATCGGGAACATGCTTATTATGTTTGAAAATGATTGGAATGGAATTGCTGCAAATTCGCTTTATGAAAAAACTTCATTTTGTGCATTGGTAGACTGGTATCATTTTGAGAAATGAACTAAAAGGAAAGAAGTGAAACATGATTTTTTTCTTCCTTTGGACACTAGATTTTTTTATGTCACTTCAAGACAGCTTGACAATTTGCACATGCAGCACGATAAGGTTTTTGGTAAAAAAATGGAATATGCCTACTCTTAAATGACCCCAAGACGTTGCTCGTACAATCTCTGAACTTGATAGGCATACTTTGTGATTAACTCAAGCATTTATAAAGTACTTAAAAATCCATTTAGGTATACCTTTCCTAAGGGGCTGTGTTTCTGAAACTGGACAAGCCTGGTCAATTTGTATGAAATAAAGTTGAAACTTATATTCAAAATATATCGAGCCGCAGCTTGTCCCAGTGTTAAAGTGAAGAAAATATATTTGATAAAAGTCAACCGGGTCAAGCGTGCAGGCCAGGCTCGCACAAGTAGCTACTAAGTTGGCAAGAAATCTGAAGCTATTTCACTGGATATACTAGTTGATTACCTAAGGAGGAAATCCACCCCCAAAACTAGCTGTTTTCAACTGAAAGGCCTTAGCCTAAAACGTTTTTGGTGGGAAGTCTTTTAGATTTGTTTACATTTGCTAGTGACATACTGTGCTCAATATACTGCAAAAAATTACAAATAAAAACTCATGTAAGCTCAGCAGTTTTTTGTTGTGTGGTCACTTGAGTACTTCCCTTTTCAGTGCCTATTTGCCATGAATTTATTCTTTTTGTATATTTTGCAGCTATATTACTTGTGCTGTTTGACAAATTGATGTCCAAATTTAACATGTAATTGGTTCACTTGTTTGTCGCAGTGAGAAGTCAATGTGTGACTCAATGAAACCAGACACTGGGATGTAAACATCAGGTTATCTGCATTTATAATATGTCCATGACTCAAACAATCTGGTTCCTAAATACAAAGCAAAGGTATTGATATAGATTGGATTGTTCAATGTCCGCATACGTTAGGTAGCAAAATTATAAGGTTTTGTGTAATATAACATTGAAATGATGTGTTTGCACAATAACAAAGCTACTTTATGTAGCCAGCTACGAAAATTCGCATTTCCTTCTCACGATCACTAGTTGACAGAAGTGATTCCAGTTTCTTTTATAACATGGGTAGTTTTTGACATAACATGTTATATATAATGACTCAAAGCATGCTCACAGCATAGGGAATTCACACAGAAATTCCACCCTCATCAGAACCTTTGAAGTTTTTGTGCCACGCATGCTACTTTTGACGTGCTGGCTGCCACGTTGAAAGCAACCAACTCTGGTCTCAAATATTACAAAGTAATATGGAGAATCTTGTATTTCCGAACTTTAAATGAGAATGTCTTGTTTTGTACAGCACAATTTCCTGATGATGATGTAAGAAAGGAGCTGAAAAAAGTTTCCTGAAGGCATTGGTGAATTGTGATGGTGTGGGGTTGTCACTGTTCCTTGCTGCCTATTGTGCCAAAGAAATTCTCTATAGGATTGGCGTTGAGCCATCTTGTCAAAAGAAACCTGAAATCTTGCATTGTGTTTAGGTGCTCCCATATCAGAACTATTGCATTTAGGGTACACTCATTGCATTCCATAAAGGCACCTGATATGACCCACTGATTTTGGCATGTCCATCAGACTTTCAGTTGTTTAATGAAACCAATAGCTTTTCTCATGAATTCTTGATGTTTTGTCTGGTCACTAAGAGCACATGCGAGAACTTGTGTTGAGTGAAGTGTAGAACTATCACACAATCAAAAATTGAATCAAACTTTTCAATGAACTCATCTGTACCCTGGCAGTTGGTGGGAGTGCCTTAACTCTAAGATAGGGGCAACTTACAGCTGCACCATGTGACTGAGGACTTGTGTTGTCAATTTCACCTTCATTTTGTTGAAATTATTTGGTCTGATATGCTTTTCGGTAAATCTTGGAACTGATCATGTGGGCGGTGCTGAATCTCTATCATAGACTGCTTCAAAGTGTTTCCATGATGCGACATGTTGCCAAAACCTGAAGGAATACTTCATCAAGTTGTTTCTCAAGCTCTTTGCCAGATGAGGTGAATCAAACATCAAAAAGACCTTCTTTCTGTTGTGCATAAACCACGGTTCTTCAGGAGTGACTTTAAGACGTGCGGCAAGGTTGTCGAAATCTTCAGACATCACTACCATGACATTTAAACCAATACATTTAAGCTTGTCCATGGATGGCTTCTTTGAAAATATCTTTCACAATATGACTTGGGCATCCTCCATTCTCTAAGTAATATCCTAGTGGTTGTTTCCAGTTTCCTGAAATGCTGCAAATGCTGCTTGGCTGTTTACTCATGGAAGTAGAAACAAATGAAAACCAGTTAATTTGCACAATGCTGTTGTTTTTAGAAACTTTTAAATTGACTGCAAATACAAAATTTATCTGTTGTTTAGTGACTTAAACTGTCTTAAGAGACTGTTTAAGTTTATTCAGTGGAAACGCAAAATTCAACTGGAGGATAGTACTAAACGGGCTTCGTACAACGCGATTTCTCACACGGTTACATTTTACATGGTGGACAGCGATTTAAACAGTGGTTACTGACTTAAATGCCTTTCGTACAACAGGCCCCTGGTTGACGCCGATAACATTGCACAAGTTTCAACTTTAGAGCTTCTAGATAATGAGAAGACACTGAAATTACAAAGGACTTTCAAGACGCATTTAAATTATCTGCTCTACAAAACATGCGAATGTCCTCAATTTTTGTACTTTTAGCATGTCGGTCCTTTAAGAACATAGTTGACTGGGTTTATGTTACAAGGCTATTTAATAATCTTTACCAATATTGGTCTGTTAAAGAAGTTTAATTACCTGGAGGGGCAGTGAAAATTTGTTCTCTTTGCAGTTGTTGTCATTTTGCACTTACTGTTGAAGTAGGATTTGGTATCTCAAACAAATTTAGTTTTGCACCTGAATTTAAGCAAATTCAGAGATGGTTGTCAAACATACAATCCTCAACTTGGTTGGAACATGATTTACAATTGTTATGCAAATACTATGGGGTCTGCACATCTTCACGACTTAACCGATTCTTGAGATCCATGGTAAATCATTCTTAACTTAAGTATTTTTCGAATTTAGAAGGCCTGATGTACAATGAAGTAATATCACTTGTAGCACATCAGACAACTTACAGCACTGGTGACTCAGGTGGACCATGTACATACCACCTGAGTCATTTCATACCAACTCTCAATTTTATAATTAATCCAATGCAAGCACGAGACATCACTTCAACCAAACTCGTTTATAGCACATGTCTCAACACTACAGGCCTTATACAACTAAATAGTTTTTACTCAATGCAACACAATGAATAAACATGCAATTAGTAACAGTCTGCAGCGTCGTTCGATTTTCACTTATCATGTTTCCATAGATTATAGACAGTACACAAAAAGGATATACTGTAGTTTCACTGCCTTCTATTCCTTTCCAATATGTTGATTGCAATATGCTTCTCAGGAAAAAAATATACGTAACTGTCAGTTTCTAGAGAAGTTGTCATGTTACATATTAACAAGGAAGGCATGGTATAACTCAAAAGGTTCTGAAGTTCTCATTACTTAAACTAAGCAGCGTTGGTGATACGGGTATTGACAATGAGCCTTCCTAATTAACTGTGCACTCTTACACAATGTCTGATCTTGTACTATTATCTCTGCCTAGATGGCGGTGATACAGATATTGTCGATATACCTAGCAAACATGCTGAAGCTGACCACTCTAACTGGATCTATGATCTCAGCTTGTTATGTTCGACTACAACAGTAACACAGACGTTGTCAATAAACTTTGCAAACAAGTGGCGTACTCTTTCTGGATCTATGATTTTGGTCTATTTCCTTCGACTTATTAACAGTGATAACATATTGTCAATGAATCTAATTGTGCATTCATATACCTAATCCATGAGTTTGTTTAAAAATTTTACTATATCATGCCTGCTGATGCTTCTTAAAAAATCGAAGTATTTAATACTGAATAACTAAAGAATGAACTATGGAAACAGGCTTTGCATTGATGATTTATGGTATCATTCAAACTCAAACAGTTAGTTACTTTGTATTTGACTAACATTGAACGACAATATTGCAAATGCTATTGTACAACATCCAATGTGACAAAAAGCATGCTGATATTGGAAACAACTACTAGTTGATTAATCAAATGACACTTTGTGAGACATGATAACATAACAATGTTGGAAGACGTTTAAAGCTTCTCTGCTACCTTTTCAAACCAAACTTCTTGTTATATATATAATAGTTTGATGTGTGTTGCCATTGTGGAACCTTACGTGTCTTCTTTGTAACATTTTTCTTACTTTTTCGCTATTCTCTCAAGTAAAAATGTTCTTTTATGTGTGTACTAGGTCGTTCACATTTGATATTAACTCCAAGAATGCACAAAAGTTGTCTGTAGTAAATTGTTTAATGAAATCTGCTTGTACAACTGTGTTCAAAGTATTATCAACTAGCACATTTTTTGGCAGGGCAGGTGTGGACATTATGTGGCACTAGAATAGTAAAAGCAAGCATGATATTTCATCACAATTAGCCAATAGTGTGGCAGTGAAAAAAAATTGCAAAAATGCAGACTCCGATATTACACAGTTTGTGTCTGTACATGTGGTAGGCTAATCAGTCGTTGAACAGATGCTTCGCCAGATACTTCGTAGGCTTATAAAATAGCAGTGACCATGCACATTTTCAAGGTAGCCTATGTTAATGGGCCATCCGCATGTATGCTGTGTGTACCTATTTTATTGTCTGTCTTGCAAATAAAGTGTTGAGATCCTTTCATTGATCCAATGATTTATTCGACAAAATCTTCTTTCTGTATCAATGAACAGTCATGATAAGATCATTTTGGAGGCATTCTGATACCATGTTCGTGAGCCACAGCTAAAGAATTTTAATAGGTTTGAGTATATTACCATTCCCAAAATTTACTTTTGAAGACAAAGTAGACAGCAATTTATTTCATTTCGCAGTATTTGATGATAAACCATTGAAGGCCAATATGCCAACACACACTAATATTGCAACACTTCTGGTGAGGGCCCTCTTAGCTTGATCACATATTCACGAAAGCTTCGATGAACAAGTTTGTTTCTTTCATAGCTCATGGCATGTAAGTCCTTAACTCTTTTATACATCATGAAAGATCACTAACTAATGACTCAAAACATATAGTACAGTGAAGATTAACTCCGCAGAAGTTTTATAACAAGTGTTTCAGTCGGTTGAGGACAGAGGTGAAATTAATGTTGTATGACAATGGCCAAATTCCAAGAATAATTCGTCTCTCATTTTTACAATGGAAATTAAATGGAAGAACATCCTTTTCTTCATAATATTTCAAAGTTTCAAGGGTTTTGCTGGAATAGATACAAAGCTAGAGCTTTCTTCATGGCTCTATTTCATATTATGCCATGCAAACTATTACAAAATTTCCTCTGGTTTGGCTGCTTTCAACATGGTGGCGACACTGAAAGTTGGCTAACATTCCGGCACACAGTTTTCCCGAAGTGGAATTTCTGCTCAGTGTCTATTCTGTGGAATGGTGCCTAACTGTATATTATCACTTTGGGTTTGAATCTGAAAAAAAAGTTCTGAAAGACATAGAATAAGATACACCTAGTTCCATAGATGAAGACCAGCTGGACATTATTAACCAAGCAATGAACCTTAGCCAGATGAATCAGAAAACTAACTTATGTTGGCATTTGACAATCTGACTTATATCAATACTTTGGTTTTTAAAGGGAAACTACAGTGTTTGAGTGAGTCATAGGCATAAAATGCTGATAAAGTCATGCTCACGCTCCAATACTTGGTTACAACTTCTCACTGCAACAAAAGAGTGAACCAATAGCGAGTTAGTAAAGGACATTGACAATTCCAAAGAAAACAAAAGAAAAGCTGCCAAATTTTAAAAAATTCTTTGTGTAAAAATTTTTTAGTAGGGACCACAACTATAAATTCATTGCAACCAAGCACTCTTCCTGTAAAGGGAAGCAATTGAGCAATATCACAACAGCAAACTACAGAACTTTTACGAGCAACTGTAATATACCAAATAGTGACCTTGTATTTGCAATTTTTTATGGTATATTGAATGCAATAACTTGCTAACAAAACTGAGCTAAGGCAAACGACTTCGCACAAAAAGTATTTAGGCTAAGGCCTTTCATTCAAACATAACTTATTTTGGGGGTGGATTTCTCCTTAAACGTATAGTTTTGGGGGGAAAACAGTATTGCAACTGCATATAAAACATACTTGAAAGGGTTCACACATGGTCATACCTAATAAGGTCTGTAACTCTCTGAGCACCAACTCTGGTATCAGAAGTCATAGTATCTACGTGCGTTGCCAAGCCGTGAATAACAGTTGCCAGTAAACGTTGTAAACAGATCGAGAATGAATCAGCACTACGCACATTTTCACAACTTCTCCTCTCCGTAAGGAAGATACACAATGCCTACAAAGTAAAGCCAAAATCTATTAAAAAACCCAATAACAACGATAAAGGATTCATGAAGATAAAAGAAATTAACTTCAAATTGTGACAGAATTTAATGCTGAACATCTTTTGGCAGTTACAATTAAGTGATATGCTAAATATGAGTTGATTTAAACATGTGGATTGAAAGTTATGGGCTGTTAGAAAAGAAAATATTGCATGCACCATTAAAATGTTTAAAATCAGATGTTGCAGTTTGAGATGGCTTGAAACCTTGTTTTCTTAACATGACACCTACTACAGGAAGATTATACACAGTTAACAGATAATGTTGACTTCATCAGTTTTTGGTTGCCTTTGCAGACATGGAACAGCCAGAATCCTTGTAAAGACTAAAACCAATGGTGGGCACAAAATTTCTTCCTCTATTTGCTCTGCTTTTTTGAATTTCGACATAAAAAGTACAAGTAACTAACAAGTAGGTGTACTTTACAATTATGAAATAAAATGTGGAAAAAGTCTTGATTAAAGTGACACTTTAAAGTGCTTATGCAACGAATTTTTGGACCTACTTTTTATTGGCTTATTTTATAGTACTCACTTTCCTGATCTATTTTCCGCAAACAAAATTGAAATTGGTCAATTCAAACTGATTTTATAGCTCTCCAAAGTTGCGATTTTTGGCACTTCCTGTGC
>JAODVM010064440.1:0-36302 GCA_025400095.1 Phenganax marumi | reverse complement strand
CTAGTTAAATCTTTTCTTTTGCATTATGAATTGTCGAAGTGACAATTTTAACAGCAACTACAACAAAATTTTTAGTTGTTTTGGCGTATAATGATTTTTAAACTATATAAAATGTATTTAAATTTCGAAGGAGCGACACATCGTATTAGTGATCAGTGTTGACACAGAAAATTAACGCGTACAAAACTGTTTTATGTTATTTTGACGTTCAGAAAAGCCTGTAGGAAGTTTGGTGAAACGCAGGGGTTTCTTTTGAGCAAGAATAAACGCTTATCGAAAGCTAAAACGAATGAAATTCGTATTTGAACAAACATTTGTACACAGTAAAAACGTTTCCGTGTGAACAATAGGTAATAGCATCAAAAACGCTTGAAAACGTTACCGTGTGCACATAGTCTAACTGCGCTGAAACGTATAACTGTTTTCGTAAGTTTCATTTTACTGACTTTTCATTAAGGAATGGAAGAGAATGAAAGAAACAGGAGGTTTTGGAAGACAGGTATTTTAACTTCTACTGTCATTATTCTCCGCTGCTTTTGATTCAGAACGTGACTTTTGATAGCCAATCTATTTGGGCCACTGTGGATTCGTATTCTTTTTATAGAGAGAAATAGGTTGGTGTAAAGCGAAGTTTATTCAACTGAACAGAATTCGCGAGGTATTTGGTAGCTAGTACTTTGGAACAACTAGAGTTCATTTGTCTTACCTTCCACGACTCTTGCACAGTGTTTGAAGTACAATATTCTCATATTGTAGGTCGAGGAACTCACCGGAGAATTGACTCAAAGACTTGCGAGATTTAATATAAGAACATTTCGCGCTTTACATCAAAAGTAAATTGATATTGTTATAAACACACTCTCTGTCCATATTTAGAATTAATAATTTTTAATAATTTTTTCTAGGAGACACGACTCCTCGCATCATGATGAACTTATATTAAAGGTTCGTCGACAGAGGCATTTGTTTTCAATAATTTCATTGCTTGTTTTAAAATTATAGGCTTCTTGTTTTCGTGCACTTTTCGCCAAACTTTATTTATTTGTTTATTTGTCTCACAACTGCATATTTGGACATTCCTAGGTGGTTATTTGCGGTAGTTTCTACCCGAATTATTTTACATCTGGCGAAATTGACGAACGTGAGGCAATGAAAACAATGTCTGGCCACGATCCTTTTACAACAGTCATGGTACGTTCCTTTCTTTCCTCGGCTATCCATCATAGCAAAATGATAGCGGCCTGTCGGTGTTACCAGAACGCTTTGCGGTTGTAAGTCTTTTAAAGTGGCAGTTGATGAAGTTTGCCTGAACAGTATGAAATCATAGACGATTACTTTTCTGGTTAATGATAACGTTGCTGACTTCAGGGCAATGTGATTTCTGGCATTTTGATCTCATATAGAAATGAGTCGTGGAAAGGACTAGCATCGCCATTCCGCCGTCTTTTTTATTTTAACCAATTAATTAAATTGTCTAACTTGATTCTTTTAATCATAGGTGAAAGGTTTGCCCATGTATGGTCAGCACTATAGCAGCGCTGTTGCGAGAGTGTTCCGAGGTTGTGGCCGGGGAAAAAGTCTTCATTTTGAAGGAAGAAGGTAAAAAACATTTTATCATTTTAACATGTCTTAGCAAAGACATTTTTTCATTGTATACGAGAACGCTTTCGTTTAGGAAAACGCATCTTTTGAGATTATGGAATAAACTATTTCTAATATATTCTATGTTTTAGAGCCTATATTGAGTTTGAAAAACCTGCAAATTCTCCTTTCCCTATTGTGCCTGCGGTGTACCTTGCTATAAAAATGAGGTTCGTTCTTTGTGTAGTACATAATGTTTTTTACGTTTTCGTAGTGAACGTCTTTCAAATTTTCAGGGAGTTGCGAATGCCGCTGGCTTTTTACATCGACGAAGGCGGTCAGAAACGAATGATTGAAAACACTGCGAAAAAAGCGATGAGCAGTCGGACGAAGTCTTTAAGAACTGATCGGTATTACTCTTATTCTGTTCTTTGAGTTGACCAAATACTTCATAATGTGATTTTCACTTATGTAGATTTCAAGCTGTGATTAATGGTGAATCCAATGAAAAGAAGGATGGCCCACAAGAGGTGCAACGTTTCGTGTTTTTAACTTAGCTGGCCTTTTTATTGCTTTAGCAAGTTTTGAGATTGCTAGTATTTCACACACTCTTTGCTAGACAGTGCTCCTGGTCCCAGGCCTCCATTCCTTGACAATATCGACAAACTAGGGATAAGAATCAGTAGGATTTCACAATCAGCATAGCTTCACAACGGCCAACAAGAATGCTTTTTTCTATTGTAGCTGGAACTACCCGAGGTTGGTTTTATGGACATTGTCGTTTCTGAGGTGAGGAGTTTATCGGGTTGAAAAAAGATTTATAGCTACTGAGATTTTTTGGAAAAGATTTTTACAGAGATTGACTGTATCTTTGTCGTAAAGGTTATTGATGCTGGACATTTTTGGGCGCAACCTGGTGGCAGTGAGTATGCAGCGAAACTTTCACAACTCATGTTTGAAATCAACGACTACAACAACGGACAACAACTTGAGGTTTGCTTAGCTGTCAAGAAATTTATTTACTCAGTTGCGCAGCAATTTGAATACTTTTTTCAAATTCAAGCTTTGCAGTTGCAGATATAGATAATGTGTCCTCAATCTCTTGGGATTTAAATCTTGTTAGAATTCACTCTAACCTTCAAGTGGATAATGTAGCCATATTGACTCTTCGTTTGAATGGCGACCATTTTAATGTATCTGTGAGAGTTGTGTTTCCACTTTTGTTTCTAGCCATTGCCGTCTTACGTTTCCCCTGGCTCGTTGTGCTTGGCGCTGTTTCCTGAGGACGAAAGATTTTATCGAGCCAAAATTGTTTCATGGAAAACAAATCAAGTCGAGGTAAGAACGGAATTAATACTAATTTTCAACATTTTGCAAAAAAGTTTAAATTGAGTTCTTTGGTTTTTCGTAGGTGGTCTATGTTGATTATGGTAATATCTGCAGCATTCCGATACAGTTTTTGAGAAAAATACGTGAAGAGCACACGAAGCTACCTTTTCAGGTTTGTTGAAACTACGGAATAAATAAATTTGTACTGCTTTTCTTAGATGTTCAGTTAAAGACCTTTTTGACGCTGGAGGAAGTCGGAGTAATGTATCTGCAAACACCTGTAGCAGTTTTGAAGATTTTCGGTGCTTGTTAGAGTCAAAATACAACACTTTTGAGTCGTATGATGATCTTCTGTGCTACAAGAATGTTGCGTGAAGAGTCTTATTTTCAAAATATTCTTTTTCCTAGGCGTTCGAGTGTATGTTGTGCTTTGTTCGACCAACATTTGGAGAGTGGGACAAGGAAGCTACTGAACGATTCAAAGACTTGACATGGGACAAGAAACTAGTTGCTAAAGTAAAATATTATGAAGAAAGTTATTTCGCCTAAACTTGCTATATATGATTGATTGAAATGTACTTTTTTTGGCCAAGTAATTGAGAAGACTGGGGCCGAATTCCGTCCGCGCAAGATATCATTTCAGTTTTATTCAGTGCATTGTTTCATTGCAGATATATTCTCGTCTCCATGGCGCACTGCGTGTTGATCTGATTGATACAGTCTCATCCGAAGATGACATTCATATACATCAAGTTCTGATCGCTGAAGGCTTTGGACAGGCGGCTGACGAGTCGTATGATTCCATTGTAAGTCATTAGGATCATAGTCAAAGACGATATGGCCTGACAACCAGACTAATTTGTTCTCTCGTCCTAGCGTGCTCACGAAGATGCTAATACTCGCCTTGAAGTAAAAAACAGTCTTGGAGCCGAGCATGATGATGACGACCAAAGCGGCTGGATTGAGTCTGATTCATCTTTAAATAAGGCGCAACCCAGTGGAGAGAACGATCGTAAACAAAGCTCGGCTATTAAGGTACAGCATTTTGCCATCCATGGTTCGTTGTACTATTCATAGATATTGCTAGAAACGTCCCGAAAAACTTGTGAAACGTTCTAAATTCTTCAGGTTTCTCTTGTCGGTCCTTTCAATCCGTATGAAATGCATTTCTATAGTATGACTTGTGTTGGAAGGATGAGGTAAAATGGCAGTCTTCACTTTGATTAAAAATTACAAGTTTTCTTCGCATTGAAATGTGCGCGTTTGTTTTGCAGAGCAACGAAGATTGAACGTGATTCCGTGAATAGCGTTGCTTTAAATGATGAGCCGCAAGATAAACACGATCGTTTTTTAGTCGCATCCAACATCGGAATTAACGCTACAGGAACTGTTATGATTGCAAGGTGACAAACATAAATTAAAACAAAGCATTTTTTCAGCGAATGGTAATCTCACACTTGAACACTTCGTTTGTGTTCCTAGGGACACGACATTGATGCCAAATATCCATGGTCTAGCGGCTCTTATCGGCCTTGTCTTTGCTCCTTGCGCTGAATTCAGGACAGATAAAAGCAGAGACCACTACACCGGCGCCATTATTGGCTTGGGTCCAGACCCCACATCTTCGGAATCACTGCTTCCGGATCATGATATTGAATTGACTTTTGATTTCGCTTTTGTGCAAGAGGACCTTGTTAAGGTGTGTTTGTTTGTTTGTTTGTTTGTTTGTTTGTGTGGTTTCTTGTTTCTATGTTCGCTTGTTCGTTTACTTCCTCAAAATCTTGTGCAGATCAATTCGTGTCGTAACGCTATTAATATAGCAGTGGGCTCGAAAGAAGAAGTAGCCGAATGGGGTACAGCCGCTGTGCAGAAAATTCAACAGAATTCACGACGCGTGTTACTTGAGTAAGCCCAAATAAAATTTTTCGTAAACTCTGCAAACTTCATTCTGGAATCTCATTCCATCTTCCCTTTTCTCTCTTAGATTAGTTTTAAGCTCTCGAGACGATCGGCAAATGTGCCCTAGCGGAAAAGCGTACCGTTGGAACCAGGTAATTGTATTCAAGTAATTTATAACAAAAGTTGATATGGATAGCAAGTTGAAAAAAATCTCAAGTTTCGAGCCATATCTCTTTCTTATCTTTTCTGCTTTATTCGTAGATCGAAAAGAAAGACTTGCTTTCGCCCTACCACCAAG
The DNA here is from genome assembly GCA_025400095.1 of Phenganax marumi. Classification (NCBI taxonomy): domain Eukaryota; kingdom Metazoa; phylum Cnidaria; class Anthozoa; order Malacalcyonacea; family Clavulariidae; genus Phenganax; species Phenganax marumi. Next base: position 31,195 of record JAODVM010064440.1, on the reverse strand, counting down.
AAGACATGGAAAACGAGCTACCTTCATTGTACCCTTTGCATTACGGTGTGGCTGTGGCCGAAGCTACGTATGCAGACACGATTCCTGATCACATTGTACAGAGACGAATTCTTGTTCAGAGATTACACGAACAGGCAGGGGGGTGAGTGCTTGCGTAAGACCGATAGATACTAACAATGCCTTACCCAGACCCCTCAAGATTGTAGCCTCTTGATCAGTAACAAGATACTGATTGAATATGTATTAGGTTTAGTTTTCTCCATGACTGTTTGCTCTTCTCTCCTGTAGCTCTTCCAAACCGTTTCCTGAAGCAATCGTTTGTGAATTGTGCAACGTCAGCTGTCGTCATCCTCGGGGTCTGCGCATGCACCTGGAGACAAGAGCTCACCGCATGGAGGAGAATGTTCTCTTTGATGATCGATATGTTTTCAATCGCTAAATATTCTGGTATGTTCAAAAACACTTGCTGAAAATCTCATTGTTTCAGTTTCAATTTCGATGCACTTCTTCGCTTTTAATTGTTGTGAAAGCCTAATGCGAGTGTATTTTTGAGATTCTGCTGCAGGATAATCTGCTGTATTAGCTTAGAAGATTATCGGAAATCTCAAAATTCACGGAACCACTGTACCGTGATAATCTGCCTATGAAATGTGACTATTCAAAACTACTAGACCGGATTCCTATTGTGCTTTAATTTGGAATACAATGCGTTGTATATAAAAGATTATCGAGAAAAAAATTGTGTTTCGTTCGAAAGTAACGCTGTGTCCAGTTTGTCGGGGTCGTTTCAACGAGAACATCTCTAAAGAGGAGTTATTAAAATACAGTTCCGAAATTTTAAGTTCACAGTACACATGATCTTACAAAACGCTTATTACTTAACAGTTTTCCACATCCTGTTTTGAGCTGAGATTTATCTAACCGAGTTTCATTGTTGTTCTTTTGGTTTCTCTTTGGTATATCTCATTTACCACAGTATGAACGAAGAACCTTGTTACCAAGTGATGATATTAAACGTTATTTTTAGCTATGACATGCTGATTGCATGCATGAATTCGCCAGATGGCACGAACTCTTATATCTTCAGGATATCTTCTTGTCATGATGTTATTGTTTCCAAGTCGTACACTTGACGAAGGATTGGTTCATCCGAGTGCTATAACATTCTCTATAAACGCCGAAGTTTATTCATGTGCCAAACCTAATCCAAATGATTTAAAGTCTTTGTTTGAGCTGATTTAGGCCAGGCACGTTCACAAATAAACTAGACCTGATTGATTGGACTTCTAAAAATTAGAGCCCTGAATGGTTTAATTGTATTAGATAGTTCATTAAGATTTTGTCGATAAAATGGCTGCGTTCTTGTTGAAAGGATCTATGTCTTCCTACTCTGGAATGAAGACATCAAATATATGATACATCAGACATTTATGAACTTCTCAAAAGTCATTTCTTTCCCGGCAGAAGCTAGAAGCAATTAAACGCCTACACGAATAAATGAAAAGCTAGCACGAAGCGTGAAACACAACGATCTTCGTATTCAATTTTGAGGTTAGTGTGGTGTACCAAGAATATTGTTTCAAATCTTATGAAGTTGACGATGATGATTAAAAGTACCGCGTTGACCTCCTGAGTCTGCTGAATGCATGGCTACTACCTGACAGTGTGGATTCCTCGTAGCTGTTGAGATTACAGATCGTTAGAATTGAACGATGATCGCTCAGATTGAACGCTGATCGTAAAGATCAAAATCATGGTCCTTGGCATTAAAGAAGCGATTCTTGAATCTTCTCTGCTGTGAAAAGGTCTGCTAGCCCTTCAAATGAAAAAGTTTCTCAAAACCTTGGGCAACCAGTATTTTTTGTTATTTGTATCGTTCTAATTTTCGTGTGTGCAAGGCGTTTTAAGTATCATTGTCACCCAGGAAGAAACTCGATAACAAAGAACTTGTAAAAGTTCTAAACTACTTCCTTTCACTTCAAAAGATGCTCTTGGTTTTACTTTAAATCTTCTTCAGTTATATCCAACTTAAATTTTTAAACGACAATTGAATTTTATGACCTTAGACATAGTGTTTGTAGTTACGACTGACAGATAGCGTTCAATGTCACCAATTGCTACCATAATCTGTTCTTGAATCCTTGAAGTGTTCAGCTATTCGTATTTTTTCATTGTTCCAATTCCTTCACGTCATCGTGAAGATAAATAATGCATTTTTGATGATTTTTACCATGCAAATTTGAATACCTAAGTGCAATGCACTCTTGAATGTCTCTATTTTTTTTGGTAGACAATAAGCCGTACTTAATTCATAATCTGGCAGTAACCAGAGTTCGATTGTACCAAAGGTGAATTTCTGAAAAAGTGTCACCTATCACTTTTAAGGCAGCGAAAAATCTTTAGATTCATTGTAGTTTCTTACAAAGTTTGCTTATGAAACGTTCCTGGGTTTTTTTTTTTGTTATAGAACGCAAGTTCATTCCTCTGGAAGACACGCTTGCAATAGTTTTATCTAAAATATTGAGCAAGAACAGTTGTTAACAGAAATCCAAAATGAACAGGCTGGTTGGGTTCCGGTGGTCGGGCTCGAAGATGCCTCACGTGATCACGTTTTGACCAATTAGAAAAGTTTCTTGAAATAATTCGGGAGGGTTAACAACTGAGTTGCGACCATTTTTAAAGCGAAAGATTTTTGTTGTGAGTTGAATAATCTCGTCTTTTTCCGACTCATACGAGGCAAACGACGTTTAATGTACATTGTTGGGTACGAAACACGATAGCGCTATTTATGCGTTGTGTTATTGAGGCGAAGTAACTGCGAACAGAAGCGTGCGACTTTAATGTGGCGACAACAACATTCTGAAAGAACGCGAAAATCGAATGAGGAATATTCGCAAGTTGTTGTCAACTAAAGGACAATGTACTGATTCTAAATAGGAAAAATACACGGCTTTTTCTACTGGTTGTCAGCAAGGCGCTTTGTGACAAGCTTCATACTCTAAAAATGTCGTCGGCAACTAGAGCATTGCCTACGGTGAACGAAGGGGGTGCACCTTTAATAAAGGTGAATTCTATTTTTCTTTTATCTGCTTTAGTTTGAACCGTCTGTTCATGCTTCCAGTCCGTGCTTGGGCCACTTTTCTAACAGCTTTCGTGTGTTTTTGTACTTAGGAGGAGCCTCGTTCGTCCAATTCTTCAAGCCGCTCACGAAATCGTACAACGACAGGAAGCGAAGATGTTCATATTGGAAATTATAAACTTTTAAAAACTATCGGAAAAGGAAACTTTGCGAAGGTGAAACTGGCAAAACATACTCCAACAGAGAAAGAGGTAAAAACTTAGCGGTTTCATCTCATGATTCATTCGAATTTCACTACGAAAACAAAGAAATTTGCGAGGGTAAACTTTGCTCTACCGGCGTGTTTCATTAATTGTCGTCTATTTTTCAATCCAAGCAACTCAAATATTAAAATATATATTTTCTTATTTGCTTCTTCACACATGTTCCTTTGTGTATATAGGTCGCCATCAAGATAATCGACAAGACTCAGTTAAATCCTAGTAGTTTGCAAAAGGTGGGTAGTTTCTTATTTCATCACTCCAAGTTTTTTGGATGAAAATTTCTTGTCTACCGAAAGCATTTTATGTAAACATTTTCATGTCAACTAGTATTTCGTGATAATATAAAACAACAAAGCAAACCTCACGCTAAACAGTTTTGCTTCAAATCAAATGATCACCATGCCTTCTTAGATTTCACAAAGAACTGACTTTCAATTAATAAGAATCTGAATATTTTTCTCTGTACAAGGAAAAAGTGAGACATGCTTTGTCCATCTTTAATTAACATGCTATGATTCAAAGTTTCTGTTTTATGTTCCCGACCTATTGCAGATAACGTTTTTTTAAAAAAACACCTTGGGAATTGAGCAGACCATTCAGAGAACATTGAGTTTTTTGCCTGTGCAATATGTTGTACAAATATAATATGCCCTGTAACTTATTAAGATTGCTTCGTAAATATTCAGTGCTGTCAATGTATTGAAAAGTTTGGACTTCTTCCGTGGATAGTAGTAAAATAAAGATGAAAGCACCCATAAACACTTGTAAGTCACTTTTCAACAAGATGTCAAAACTCTAGGGCCCAATGTTTAGTCTCGCTTGATTTCTTCATATTCAGGATACGAAATGTTATATAATGTTGCTGTGTTGTACTGTTATTTGAAACGAAAGGAAGCTTATTTTGCTGCCAAATATTAAATTATGATATTATCTAGTGTTCAAGTATTGCATAATAGACCAATGCTTTTCTTAAATGGGAAAATTAATGAACCACATAGGGTGAGAAAATCTGTCTACAAAAACCTTTGAATAGATATTTGATGTCAAATAAAACCTGTGTTGGACTTTGTGGTCATTCTCAGGCGGATTAACATAAGTCATTGCTTGTGCTTTTAAAAATTTTACCTAAACTATTAGACTGTATCCAAGTTTTATTACATATTCTCAAAACTATCAATATAAGTTTGGTTCTCTCAACAATAGCAGACTAAAGTGACAACTTAAATAAAATATACCTCATCTTCTGGCTTTCACAAGTGCACAACAGTTCTAGATAATTTGCCTCCTGCTAGCGTTTTGTTTTTTTCATGCTGTAGCTAGGTGAAGCTTGCAACAGACAGGATAATGAAAAGTGGGCTTCCCTACTGGCTATTATAATTAGGCTACTAAAACCAGACCCACTGACAGGCAAAAATAATGTCAGGTTAAAATCCAGATAAAATCTGTGTTCAGGTTACCATGAGAATACTCGATCTTTTAATCATTTAGCATTTAAATTTTTTTGGTGTTTTCCCCACACAAATTCCATGTGTATGTGTGTATGTGTGTGTCTACCCTTCATGCTACAAAGCAATCACTAGTAGTGCAAGAATTCCTGGAAAGGTTGAAGTCTTCTAAAGCGGTCTTGTGTATTTTTCTCTGCTTCATGTCAGATGATTTTGCTTGGCATGACAAACAAGGCTCTTATCTTAAAATTTAATCAGGATTTTGTTTCCTACTTGTGTTCTCTCATTTTGTGTTTCTCCCGTTTTTCACAATGTCTGACTTTGTTGCTGTTGGTGTGCACTGTGCAAGTATTTGCCTATGAAACAGTAAAATTAGCATTCTGACTTGAGAGCTTTTTCGTTGAATAAAAATAGTTATGAAGATTTTGAACTTCCCATGATACAAGTCAGTATCTATGTTTCATATTGAAAATGAAGCATTTTGTATGATAAAGCTGAAGTTGTTCTGAGCCCTTATCATAATTGTTTAAAGTGAAATATGTGGTATGTACTTTTGTATGCTGAGACATTCTCTTTTTTTCAGCTGTTTCGTGAAGTTCGTATCATGAAGTTTTTAGATCACCCCAATATAGGTGCGATTTTGATCCATGCTGACATCGTAGAGCAGTACAAGCATTTTGCTGGGACTTAAACAATCCTAATTTGTTGGATCAATTATATTTAGAGACTGTAATTATATTTTATTTTCTTCATTTCTTGTATTCAATTCAGTCAAACTTTATGAGGTGATTGAAACGGACAAGACATTGTATTTGGTAATGGAATATGCTAGTGGAGGTACATTTTTAATTGTCAAAGATTTATTTTATTGTATACAGTATAGAATGATGTTTGTGGTTATGTATTGTTATATACTGTTGTTCTGTATGGTATTTATACATGATGTATTGATCAGTCTTATACATGCTTAGACCAACCCATGATTATTCTTTCAGTCTACATTGAACATATGTTGTGTCTTTATAACCTGATATTTTGTGCAAAATATTACAAACTTTCTTTGCTTTGATATTCAAATTAAAGTTGCTGTATAAATATTTTAAACCATGTTATAATTATATGTTAATTATTCATGAAGGTGAAGTTTTTGATTATCTTGTGGCTCATGGGAGAATGAAAGAAAAGGAAGCAAGAGCAAAATTCAGACAGGTTTGAGATATTGAATACTTCATTCGAGATCTAATATATAAGTTAATTTATTTGAATACATAATATTGATACATATATTTTACAGATTGTGTCTGCTGTGCAGTACTGCCATCAGAAACATGTCATACATCGAGACCTCAAGGTATGCTATCAATTGTGGCAAACCCCTGACGATAGCCCTTTTGATCCAATCAAGTGCACCGTTTTCATGGTACCTCTGTTAAAATTGTCAGGCTACCCTTTTCTGGAAATTGCAAATTACCTTCCCTCTGGAAATCTCATTTTGTGATTTTGTTTTTATATAAAATGGCAGCTCACGTCAAGTTCTTATATCAACTGTGTATTTTTCACTTCAGGCTGAAAATTTGTTGCTTGACTCGGACATGAATATCAAGATAGCTGATTTTGGTTTCAGTAACGAGTTTACGCCAGGGAATAAATTAGATACATTCTGCGGCAGTCCTCCGTACGCCGCCCCGGAATTGTTTCAAGGCAAGAAATACGATGGCCCTGAGGTGGATGTTTGGAGTTTGGGCGTTATTTTATACACTTTAGTCAGTGGATCTCTGCCATTTGATGGTCAGAATCTGAAGGTAAGATTTTGTTTTAAATCTTGTAGGAAACAACTTTCTCAACGAGGCAAACGATCACTCGTTATTCCACGGATTTGTTTCAACTGTTTTTATGAACATTTGTTCTTTGTTGATTTTTTCTTAGCATTGCAGTTGATGTCGTGTTCAGAATTAGTGAAGCCCTGGGAAAACTAGGAGACATTGTTGCGGAAACATTTGTGATTCGCAATGCTTCCTCAAATGTTTCCCTGTTTGCCCACACGTGTGAAAACATTGTTGCGGAAACGAAATTTGCTTCCCGGGAAGCAAAAATGTTTCCTATCAAATTCAGAAACATTTTATGTTTCTCAAGTGCGATTTTTCTTGCGGAAACATCGTTTTCCAGTGTTTGCCCACCTTGGGAAACATGAAGAAACATTCGCAGGAAACAATGTTTCTGCAACAATGTTTCCTGGTTTGCCCAGGGCTTAAAGCTAGCGTTTTGAATAAGTTAGTCCGTTAAGTGCGCTACTTTAACTTTTACAGGAATTGAGAGAAAGAGTTTTACGTGGAAAATACAGAATCCCTTTTTATATGTCTACAGGTTTGTCATACGCGTTTCATTTGCTGAAGAACTAAACATAATCATTTTTTAACTTCAAATGACTTTCTTATGTCATTTTAGATTGTGAAAACTTGCTAAAGAAATTTTTAGTCCTGAATCCAATGAAAAGAGCCCGTTTGGAGGTTTGTCTATATTGACATAGTATTCTCTTCAGTGAAAACTATTGATACGTATGTGTGTGAAGTGAATTCACGTTTTTCGCGTTCGTTCCTTTAGCAAATCATGTCGGACAAATGGATGAACATTGGCCACGAAGACGAACCTCTTAAGCCGTACATGCAGCCTTCACCAGACTTCTCTGATGAAAAGCGTTTAGGTAACATTTTCAAGCATAACTCTGCCAATGTTCTGCAGTTTTCATTTACGACTTTTTTGGGCAAATACATCAATTGATACTATCTGGGAGAAACATGGGACAGTTTGGGACATGTTTAAAATTTTGAAAAGTTTCGTGTAGTTGAAGTCCCGGTATAGGTAGCTACATCAGTTTCTTTTATGCCAACTGGCCGCCAAGTAGCTAGCATTTAATAAAATATCTTTCTGTATCTTAAAAGTATATATGAATTGAAGATGATATTGTTGTATTAAGACTGTTGGTAATTGAAGTCGAATATAAAGCTTTCCATATTTTCCAGAAATCATGATTCAAATGAACTTTTCAAAAGAGGAGATCCAAGCATCTTTACTAAATAATCGTTATGATGAAGTGATGGCAACCTACTTATTACTGGATGAAAAACGAGCAAACTTATCGGTAAATTTCTCTCTCTTTGATCGAAGGACTTCAAAGACCTCGCTCGAAGACTTCTCTTCTTCTTAGATAACAACAAATGATCTAATTGCGTCATCACATACGTCATCGTTAATCTCGCCTCCTCGCGAGCCCTCGTCACGTACGGCCAGCGGGGGTAGGAGCAAGACAGATAGATACAACGCCAAACGAGATCGAGAATTAGTTCGGAGGCATTCACAAGGAGACAGAGTGCCACATAAATCCCTTGTATATAATAGGTAAGGTGAAGACAGTATAGATTAAAATGCGAGTGATATTTTCTTCTTTTCGCGTATGGAATTACGTTGGTTCATTCTGTAATGCGTTGGATAGTTCTGGCTAGAGGTGTTTGCTCAAGTAAGTTCACGTCATTCGCTCAATTACATCCTTCAGAATGTTTTACATGTTTTATAATAGATCTAGCAACACTGGTGATGGAAAAGGCGGACATATCCCGGGAAAATGTGACTCAAATAAAGACGATGTTCCTGCAGCAAATGATCGAGTCATCTTGGGTCAGGCTGCTAACCCAAATAAGGCTGAAATACCTGGTCCTGATAGGGGAACTAGGAGGATAAAAGGTGGCGGACGGGTACGTGAAGGAACATCATGTTGTTTAAAGTTTCAGTGGGGAGATTTGTGAGTTATGAGAGGCTTCATGTTGCGAATTTGTTGATATATCATTGTGTTGTTTATTGTTTCTATAGCAACACAGTCTACCTCCAGAGAAAATTCGACGAAATACCCATATACAGGAAAGGAATAAAACAAACGCAGCACCAGACAGGTCTGGCACGAGCATGAGTGATAACCAATCATCGGCCGTTAATTCTCAAACGAATGGAAGTAGAACAAGGCATGTGAGAATTTTTGAGACCTATAGACCTTTATCAAAAGAACAATGATATCTAGTGTAAATGTAACGAGCTTCGCTTGCCGATCGTGTGCACGTGAATGTGATATTCGTGTTGTCAATTTCAGTGGTAAGGGTGGTCCTCCGTCGTCAAGACAGAAGCAGCAAATGTCGTTGGCAAATCGAATGGGTCCCGTTCGAAGATCCCTTCCACCTGCTGTGACGAGAGAGAATGATAGGTTGAGGCCTGGGTACGGTATACTTCCATCTTTTGCAGTGGATTGTAGGAATTAGTTGACCTCATCTTTAGAATTTTAGGCAGATTGCAATGCCACATCTGCTGTTTTTATATCACTCTTAAGATTTGGTCGTTCTTTCGTTTCTTTGAAAACTTTTGTCAAAATTTATCTATTACACTTCATTCACCAGTTCTGCTCCTGGCTCACGTGGCCCTGAGCCTGCGAGTGCAGCGAACAGCCGTTTCGGTCATCGCCAGGCTCCGCAACGGAGCACGTTCCATGGTGGTCAGACTCGCGAGAAACATTACCAGCAGAATGGCCCGGACAGCGGTCTCCCCAATGACGTCACCGGCCAAACACGAACCTCACTGTTTAGCAAACTGACATCACGGTTTAGTCGAAGGTTCGTTCGGTTTAATAGAAGGTTTGTTTTGTTTTAATTTGGTTGTTGTTTTTCCGCTTCTGAAGGAATGAACGAATGGCCACAGATCGTAAGTAAACGCACATGTGATTTGATAAATTCATAATCAGATCTAATCAATCAATCAATCAATCCATTGAAATAATCAATCATAATCAGCAGTTAGAATCATGAATTAGAATCATCAATTAGAACCTTCATTTACAATGAAAACGTAAAACATATTCACCATAGATCAATTAACCTGCTAATTTAAACTACATCTACATTATTGAAGGCTTACAGACACTAAGCTTACGTTCATGTACATTTGGAGTGTTGATTGCGAGTGAAAACAAAAGGGCGTTGTTCTTCAGAATAAGTGAGATGGTTTTATAACTTGGAAATGTTTCCGCATTTACAAAGACATGTAGCATGATCTGTTTCTAGAAATCATTTCTCCTGTCTCAGAAACTAACAAAGTAAAATTCTAATGTTTTTCATATTAGAAAATAACCATTTAACGTCGGTGAAAATTTAGCAGTTTACATTGCAGTGATTTGATTCTTAAAATCTTGATTGAATAAGCTAATCAACTAATCACTAAACCAAATGTGGCTTGAAAGGAACGAGTGTGAATGAATGAGATTAGATGAGTTGTGCGTGAGGGGTAACATTAGATATGTGAGTACACATGAAATACACTTGAAACTTTGACGTCTGGCATGTTCTCCTTTTATCGTAAGACCTTTTACGTAACAATGCAACAGTCGGCCAGATATGTGCTAATGATCGTCCTTACAGTGGGAAGCTCTCTATAGCACAGTCGTGAAAAGGAGAAATGTACTTCATGTGTGCTCGAAGAGGTAGATTGAGGATGAGAATGCCGAGCCACTAATTCGTCATGTAAGGCAACTGAAATAACATGTTACCTAAACTCGTAAATTTAAAATTGAGTATATAAACGTAAATTTACTAAACTTGTTCCCGTTCTCTCGTTCCTCTACCTCTTCCAAACATACACTAACTAACTCTATTTGTTTTATCATTTTATACTTCAAAAGCTATTCACCATACGGTTACATTGCGACACAATTTTATTAGCACTTCGAAATTTCTCGCACTTTTGCATCTTGCACATTTTGTTGCACAGAAAAACTTCAGAGCGAAATTTCTACAACCAGAAATTACCGGTGACGTTGTGACTGTGTCTTTCATGCTACGTTGCTCAGTTCTGTTTCAATCTTAACGCATCTGTGTTCAATGAGCTGTGATTTTAGTCACGTGCTCGTTTATAAGGGCAATGTGTGTGAAAGACTGACAGTCACTTTGTCACTGATTATTTTGCCGTTATATACAGTGTTCATTTACGTCAATGTTGTATGTATTGAGACAAAAAGTATTGGATTGACAAAAAGTATTGGACAAAACACGGATTATTTTTCACATCTTGTTTTCCAAAACTTCATACCAAAGCGAAATGCCAGCAATCAAAATTACACAACAATTGTGTCTACCAAGTGCAGTTGTAAATTTGAAAACTATCGACCTGCGCTTTTAGTGCCGATTTTGCATAGTTTGGAAATACATTGAGAAATTAAAAGTTTCAAAGGAAAATCGTAGGTGTGTTTTCTAGTACTAGACATAATGAAAAAAATGAGAAGTCTCATCCTTTTACACTGAGAGATTCTAGCTTGAAGATTTCTCGCCGCCTCCTTGTTATATCTTCGAGTATAATTGGATGTCAATATTGTAATATTTTCACAGAGGTTTGAATGAAGTTGGAGAGAAGCCTCGCTCTTTACGTTTTACTTGGAGTATGAAGACAACTAGCTCGAAGGATCCACTTGACATGATGGATGAAATAAAGCGAGTGTTGGATGGAAACAGATGTGATTTTGAACAGAGAGAGAAGTTCCTTCTTATTTGTGTCCATGGCAGTTCAGCTGAGATGAACAATGTCCAATGGGAAATGGAAGTTTGCAAATTACCAAGGCTGTCTCTTAATGGCGTGCGATTCAAACGAATCTCTGGAAGCTCCATCAATTTTAAGAATATTGCTTCAAAAATCGCGAACGAATTGAATCTTTGAGCTCTTTGTTTTTGTGAAATATCCATTTTCCTTGAAAAATTAAAATTACTGGAAGTCGTCCGAGAAATCTAGAAAACCGTCACGAGTTGTTCCTAGAACTGCTGCTCACAAAGTTTGTCTTTGAGGAAATTCTCAGAGTGTGCACGAATACTTCTGGGAAATGTCATCAAGAATTACAATTAATAGAACAGACGCGGTGTAATGGCAACAACCAATGAAACTGTTCGATGCGAATTTCTAGGAAAATATTTGGTGGACGGTACAAGTCATGCTGGCTCAATTCCTCGTGGAGATTGGATAACGAGAGTGGAAGCAGTTAAAGGTGTATTTAAAGACGATGTTCTTCGTGCATCGGGTAACATTGACAATAAGAGTCCACCCTCTGGAGGTTTGGCGCAAGCGATGGTCTTAATGTCGTGTAAATATTATTTAATTTTCCTTCTGGTTCTTGGCTCACACTGGACTGCACTTTGTCTTACTTGCGTTTAAATTCACCCGCCAGTGCATTGCTTCGAACACTCGGATGCTGTCGGAAAGGTACCTACATTTTATGTAGAACGGGGAAAGGCCTTGAACCGAGCGTAACAAGTTCACCTTGGCTGCGCTGGTGACTTAACTTGCGACCGATCAGTTGACAAACCAATGAAGAATATTTGATCTGTTACAAGCGGTGAATTTATTTACAAGGAATGTGTATGAAAGCAATGTTTGGGACTGCAGAATGATTTTAAACAGTATTGTATGCCAGTCTATAGTAACTGCAATGTGAAGGGAGAATAATATTTTAACTGTGTTTTCGCTGGTCGATCTTTTGCATTTATAATTTTTTCCACCAAGAAATGTATCACAAAATCTGAGCGTGAGCAAAGATAGCGAGCAAGAGTCTTCACTCCACACTAAGCTTCTCACACCTTGTATCGTACAACAAATCTGATCCATCTAATACATAAATAAATCTGGTCCAATTCAGATTTGAGTAAGTTAAACTTCCCATCAAAGAGTCTAAGAAAATATCTATTTCATGTGTGTGTGTGCAAAAACTTTCAGATTTTTTCGATGAGATGGAAAAGTATCTTGAAGCTTTGAGGTATCCTACTATCTGATAATTTTGTCGTGTTACGCAATTACCCGTACTAAATTGTTCACAATGAAACCAGTCGAAATTCCCTCGCTTCATTGCTCTACTGTTCTTATAGTCAACGAAGCGTTGCTGAAGTTCATGGTTCTAGTCAAGCGTGCATTGTTTGAGCATGGCGTGTGCGTTCATCTCTATTTGATTTCATCACATCATACTTTTGCTTCAAATATCACCTACATTGTCTTCTCAACTTCATTCTTAAGTTTATCATGTCGTGAATATTTTCACAAGTTCTCCGTGCGGGAACGGCTGTATCTTGGCGAGAAACGTTTAATGAGGTGGCTGTGATTGTTAAATGTATGATTTTTACGGTGTATTGGTATTCGTAAGTAAAACAAATACGTTTCTTGGACTCTTCAGTTCAATGGTTTCCGAGCTTCGCTGCCCGTATGCTCTCGGGCGTTCGAAGTTTCCTTTTGGGCATTTGCATGAAATAATCCGTTTGAAAACGTTGCTCCGTGAAGTGATGTGTATAGATAACAATTATGGCTGTGACTTGATACCTGGAATCGGCGAATTGAGATTTTGGAGTCTGTCGACATTTCCATGCCATGCTTGGAAGTTGAATCGAACTGAAGTTTCTAATTTTGATTGACTCCAAAAGTACTTTTTTCCTGTTTTTTAGAGAACGTACAAGTTGAATGGATTGTCTTGTGCAGGAATGAAAAATCTGGAGAAAAGCCAAGCAGCAGAAGGTTGGAGATCATAGCTTGAGAGGGAAAACGAAAGGTAATATATCACTCGGTGGAGAAGGTCCTTTGTAGAGGCAAATCTCAAAACTTCTGGACAAAAATATTCTAGTATCCTTTTTTTCTTGCAGGAAGAATCGTTGGGTTGAACTGCTATGCAGACTGCGAAATTTTGTTTTGAAATGTAGCCCCTGATTCATACGTTCTTTGCTATAGATAAGTATGTATTGAAATGGAGCAAGGTATGTTTTCTGGATTCCTTGAGTCATTTGATGTTTGTGCTGACTAAGAAGAAATCGTGCGGACCAAATGTTGTAGGTTTTTTGGGATTTTTTATTGGGAAACAAACTTCGAATAATTTCACCGATTTTATATTAAAGAATTACTGAGCGAACTTTTGATCAGCAAAATTGTTGTGGTAGTAGTTTGCGACTTTTCTCATGCAATACATTAAACAGAAGACTTACGTACGAGCAACGAATCAACGGAAGACGATGAATGATTGACAACTTCTGACAAAACAAACACTTTTTGAGTTACATGGAATTTTGGATTATGACAGGAATTAAAACTGACCACCAACGTAAATTGTGCTACCACGATAGTGCTACATGACAAGTCACCAAAAACATGAACTCGAACTAAAAACGATGGACATTTTCTTACTGTATCAACTAATTTATGTGGCGAACACGCACGATGCAACAAAACCTGAGACATCCACAACGCGTAACTGGAACGACAGGACGACAAAACATGGCAAGACTTGGCATGATGCTGGCAAAAAACGCTTAAATGACAAAATGTGCGTTACGAGACAAACAACTTACAAGAAACTAACGGAAACTGAAAAATATACAACGATATCAGAAGCTATACAGACATTACTCGCTGCACAAATACAAAATACGAATAAACTTTACAAGGGAAACAAGCAAGAACGAACTTTCATTTACTGGTATACATCAACGAGATCTGACAACTGAATAACTGACTACTTTGGAGTAGTCAATTAATGACGCGGTTAAAAGTGTATTCTAGCAAATACTAAATACTAAATAACCAATTGTGTTAACTTGGAACAAGGCAGTATTTGTTCCGACAACTTGCGCATGAGAAAACTCGCAATTTACCCTGCATTGATGAAACTGAAATTTGTACATTTTGAAGATGTGGACAGTACATAATTTAAACGTTTTGTCGAAAATCTAAAATGGTCTACGCTTTTTACAGACAGGTGGGCGAAACGACAATTTACGAACATTAACGGAACAACTATGACGGAACTACTGATGACGTACTAACAAACTAAACGACACTAACGACAGCTCAGGACAGACTGGTTTTGTACCAGTAATAACAGCACAAAGACGATTACTGACTCTATCAAGTAACTGATTCAACTCCTGTACGAACTGACTGCTAAAACGAACTAGTTCACTTGTGATTGGACGCGATAATTGTCACTGACCTACTCACACTGACCTACACACTCGCTCACTCACTCATTGATCGACAGGTTGACAGCTGACCGACAATTTCAGTGACCCAAAAACTCACTGACCAACAGAATTACTGACTGGCATACTAACTAACCGACAGACTAACTGACCAACAGACTGACAGACTGATCAGCAAAGTCACTCATTTCATCGACCAACAAACTCACAGCTGACCAACTGACCGACAATTTCACTAACCAACAGACTCACTGACCAAAAGACTCGCCCATTGACCGACAATACTACTACTTGCGAACCAACCTACTCGCTTACTGACCAACACATTAACTTACAGATTCACTCACTGACCAATAAACTCACTCACTACTTTACTCACCTACTAAAAGAGTCCATGAGTAACAGACTTATTGACTAACCAACAATTTCTCTGATCAACCATCTCCCTTACTGACCAACAATCTGACCGACGAACACACAACTTTACTGACCTTTGACCTGTAAAGTCACAGAAACAGACACACTGACTGCTTACAAACGGACAAACTAGCAAACATACCTACTGACCAAGTCTGCCACAAACAACTTTCGTACATAAGATACCGATGAACTAAACTCATTTAACCGTTTTCGTGTTTTTGACAAGTTTGGCTGGTTTATAATTTCATGTACGTGAACACATCTTCCTATTTTTCAAACGTTTAATAAGAAATAATTATTGTAAATACTAGATTCATTTACCATTGTAAAACGGCTTGTAATTTGTTGGAATTTATTTAATGTAAAGATCTTTTTTGTTCACCGACAAATCTAGGTTTAACATAAAGCGCAGGGTTGGCATTATGACGTTATAATTAATTAAGTCACGCCAGATATTCGAGGTGCATGCTTTGACGACGCGAGAATGAGGTAGAAAATTGTTAAGACGCCACGGCAGTCGTCAATCGGCCAAGATGGAAAAGGTAGCAGCTGTTCATGGGAATGGGTAATGTAGTATCCAGATTAGCAATTATTGTAAGAAGAAAGAAAATCTCGCCCAAGCAGGTATTTTTGAGACTAGCCTTTTTGAGCGAGTTGGCAAGGCTGACGTTTTAAATTGTCACCGTGGTTCATAGCTTGTGTGTATTTTATGCTGGTC
This sequence comes from Phenganax marumi, assembly GCA_025400095.1. Lineage (NCBI taxonomy): Eukaryota > Metazoa > Cnidaria > Anthozoa > Malacalcyonacea > Clavulariidae > Phenganax > Phenganax marumi. The sequence continues at coordinate 15,242 of JAODVM010064440.1, read as the reverse complement.
TTCTCACAGATGCAAGCGAATCTTCAAAGAAACATCAGTGATGATCATTGCAACGATACAGTTCCCAACGACCGTGGAGGTAGTTCTCTACCAATCACGAATGACGTACACAGAAACCCTCGACCAATTAGAAATGACATGCAAAGCACTCCACCACCAATCAGACTCGCCGTACCAAGCTGGAAAAGTGATCAAGATGTTGGAAACCGTTTTCCAAACGAGTTTTGTTCTTCTGAATCTGCTCATTGTTCTCAACAAAATTCAAAACTAACGCTTTCTTCAAATGATGAGAACCATATTCAAACTGATAGCGAAGAATGCATCGAGAAGAGCGAAAAAAAGGTTGGGTAATTCAACAAACAGAATTTTTCGTGCTACCGAAGTAGTGTCGGATAGGTTTTAGTGAGCTGGTTTAATAGTGGAAACGTTAAAGTTCTTGTTTTCTGTTTCCTAGATGCCTTGTTTTGGAAAAAGTTCGACTGACGGTGAAGAAATACAAAATGCAATAAAAAGTACAAATAATTTCACCGAAGACATAGTTCAGGAGAATTTGGAAACCATTTCAAACCGCTTTCGTGACGACTTTCAGTCTAAAGATATTAACAAACGATGTTCACTATCATGGATAAGTAAGGATGCTTGCAGTACAGAAGGAACAGCTGGCTCAATAGCAGGATCATTTGGAGAAAACGATATCATCGATAATCTGCTCGTTGATAATATCGATGACGTCACTGATGATAAAACCTCTACGAATGAAATGCATAAAGTGGTTCTCACAGCGCTCAGTTTAGAAGCATTGAACAATAATGAGTTAGATAAACGTCAAAGTGTGCGCAGCTACATTGACGCATGGTCACCGCTGCTTTTACCAACAGCTGACGCAAGTTTGAGCAGTTTACCAGGTGCATGCACAACGCAGACCAAAGTACAGCAGTGCGACGATTCGGCACGAATCGTTTATGATGATTTTGAGCAGTATAAAACGCGTGAGCTTGAAGAAGGACAAGGTCAAGAATTTTGTTCATTTTCTGAGCGTGAATCAGTTCCCAAGCTCGCCAGCTGGAACCTCTTGAAGAATGAAGGAGCCCCATGGATGAATATGGGACACTCTTGGAGCGAGATCCCGGGTAGGAAGGGGATAACATGTGATGATGAGGACGGTGGATTACTGACTAAGAATAACAGTTGGCATGATCAAAATAGTTGTAGTCGTTTAACATTTTGTTCGCTGTCAACGATAGATGAAGAAAATGATGGCTTGGATAATATTTATTGAACGAAATAACAAATTTTACGCCTTAACATTCTGACTTTTTGTTCTCGTTTGATAGACGGAGGCTCGCCAACAACTGCCTGTCACACAGGCGTATTTATTACAGCCATTTAAACGTGCGCTTACATGACGTAGAGAGGTATCCAAATCCAATATGGCGGAATTTTTTAACCAAAATACCTATTTCGGCAAAAAAGTTATAAAAGTGTTGTAGAAAGTCATGGACCTTGATCAACAGTGTCCAAAATGTAAAACAAGTAGATACAGAAATCCTAAACTTAAACTGTTGGTGAACGTGTGCGGACATAAACTGTAAGTTTAGTAAAGCACTATATAATGGCTAATGCAGTAAAAGTTCAGTCAGTTTAGTTAGCATGATATTTGGTCTTTTCCATTTTCCTAGATGTCTTAATTGCGTTGATGTTCTGTTCACTCGACCGTCAGCTGCTTGTCCGGAGTGTGACACTCCACTGAGAAGAAGTGATTTTCGAGTTCAGCAATTTGAAGATCTGATTGTTGAGAAAGAAGTTGACATCAGAAAAAGAATTATTAAAATGTATTTGAACAAAAATCGTAATTGTAGCATACATTAATATGCAAGAAAACAAGCATAAATGTACAATAAGATGCAAGGAATAGGGAGGCAGAACAAGCTAGCAAACTGCAGTCTGTAAATGTACGCTAATTCACTTTTTTCCAGATTTAACAAAAGAGAGGAGGACTTTCAAAATGAATCGGATCCCTTGAGAGCTTACAATGATTATCTTGAAGATCTTGAGACTATAGGTGTGAATTGTTACCAAGTTTCAGAAGAGAGCACTGTAAGAAGGTAAAATATCTAAAATAAAGCCAGAAATAGGCCTTACTCTCATTTCTCTTTCATTAAGTTTGGAATCTGGCAAATAACATTGAACTTGAAGAAACAAACAAAAGAATTGATCAATACAAGAAAGAAAATGAAATTTTAATAAAGAAGAACGCAGTGAAAAAGGCAACGAGAAATTATATCTTGCTCTCCTCGTATGATGTTGATTTTCTACAATATTTTGTCGAGTGTGTTCACTGTCGTGTTCGTTTTACAGAGCCGAGATGAAGAGTTTGTAAAGTCTCAGATTGAGGCTGAAGGCAGGGAGAATGAAGAACGTCGAGCACAGTTTGCAAATGCTTTGAAAGAAGAAGAAGATTCCATGAAGAAAGAGAAAGAGGCATTGATTGATGAACTGGTACAAATCTGATTATTACTTTAAAATACTAACAACCTTCTTTGATTTCTTTCCGTGTGTAGAAGTTAGCTGTATTTTTATATGCTTTTCTTGTATTTCAGATCAGTTCTTCTAAATCTGTGGATGAGATTGTTGCTAGTCACAAGCCAGTAAAGAAATCATCGCTGTTTTTCAAAGCTGGGGAATCTCACGTTTTTGCCCTCGTTAGTCAATATTTTATTAACAGAAGGAAATATTCAATACCAGTCATTGTCAGCCTAAGCTATACTATTATGATAATTGTTCTACATTGGTAGAATAATATACAATAATTGTGAATAATCGAAGTTTAGATAGTAACATGGTGAAAATATTTCTGTATTTTAGAACAAGGAAGAACATGTTCCACTAACAGTGAAAGAAGCAGCACCTTGCTATGTTTACGAACCCTTGCATGTTGAAAACTTTGGACCTATGCCTCCTGATGCAGCAGTCTTGAAAACGAAAGGGTAACAACATTTCTTTTCGCAGAGGAACACTGTCAAGTCTTGCACGACCTGTTGTTGTGCTAGTGCTGTGCAAACTCCGGGTTTTTCACCTCCAGCTCCGGCCAAAAAAAACTCTGGCTCCGGGAAAACAAGCTCCGGCTCCGGCAAAAATTTCCTGCTCCGGCAAATTCGTGAAAATTTGAAGTTTTATGGAAATTTAACATTTCAAATTGGAAGCACTGTCATAAATGGAATGCAATATTTTCATGCAAATTTTTACTCTTTTCTGTCAATACTAATCGTGTGTTGCTCGGAGTATTTTTTGGCCGGATATTTATCAGATCTAGTAGGACGTTTACCAAAGTCTGATAGTAGTTGTCAGAAAATAAGTGCTGCCAGAGTTTTGCTGGAGCTGAACTAACTCCGGCTCCGGCGAAATATGCCAAAACTCCGGCTCCGGCGCACAGCACTATGTTGCGCATGTTTTAGCTAATTCCGAAACTGAAGTTTCTATCTCTGCAGAGAAAATTTCAGTAGAGTCTCTGAGAGCTTTTGGTTGATGTTTGTGCATTTCTATTTCAGATATTTGTCCAATATTCGTGCTGCACAGGTGTTGGAACGTGCTGGGGGATATGGCGAGGAGATTGCATGTGAACGTGCTTTACAAGAAGCTTTCTCAGCCTTGTTCACGTAATATATGTACATATTGTTCACGTGGTATCTTAGATATTATCACAAATACTTTCAAATAGCTTCAGAAGAAACAGCTTTTAGTTTTTCGTTTTAACTTATGGGCCTCGAGGCTCGAGCTGGGAGCTTTGGTTTCTGAGCAAAAGCATCCTTGGTTTTCTGTAGCCGCGCAGAAGGAGGTCTGAGACCAATCGAAGTGAAAAAACAACACAATATGGCGGCGGACAAGGAGTGAAAATTGTCGAACAAACTCAAAAATAAAGCGTAAATATGCCGCCAACTATCCAATCTCATGAGAAGAAACGCGATGAGGGAAGAAGGTAATAAAAAATTCTATCTATTTGTTTTGAATGTTTTATCGCGCTTCTTTGAATAATTAGTGAATTATGTCGCAAAAAACGTAGGTACTCACATTTTGCTGAAAGTTTGATTTTTAATTTTAATAGGTCAGGGTCACATCAACCATCGAAGTGAGTACATAATGTACTCATCAATTTAGTCCTATTAGGACTAAAACAGGAATTCAGATAGTAGTTTTCTAAATATTTTTAAATTTGTTAATAGATCTGAGTTTGTATGTAGAGTGAAGTATAACAATCATTTACCAGATATTCCATTTGATGCCAAATTCATAGCTTATCCATTTGAAGCAAACAGGTAAGTCCCATAGTGTTATGTTAATTTAATTTTGTTTCCAAAAAAAAACTGTCATTTTTGTTTCAGATTTGTACAATACAAACCCACATCACTCGAGAAGAACTATAAACATGAGTTGCTGACAGAAGTTGATCTTGGTGTGAACATTGATCTAATTGATCCAGATACTTATGCAATCACCTCAGATGGTGAGTATGGTTATGACAAAAAAAGATCAATGAGCAAATGGTGTATTCGAAGGTATTGCTAATGCAAAAGAGTTGAAATCTCGAATATAAATTGATACTTTTATAGCCAACCTTCATCCAATTGATGAAAAACTACTTGAAGAGGATCCAATTGGCTTGACTGACCAGAAAAGATCTCGTCAACACAACAAGACAGTGTCATGGTTAAGAAAGACAGAGTACATCTCGACAGAATATAACAGATTTCAAACAAGTAATGACCAAATGGAGACCAAGTAAGTTTATTGAAAAATAAAGTTATATGACTATTTATGATACAACCTACATATTGTATTTTGATTTGTTTAGAGTTGGCTATAGTATTAAAAAAAAATTTCAAGGAACTGATGTATACAAGGTAAGATGAAAAATGATCTGGAAATCACTGTTTCCAGTGTTTCTACAACAAACTTATCTTTCTACATCTTTCTACAACAAACGTATCTGCTTCAACAATTTCATTTGTATTACTGCTCTAGGATCGAGAGAGTCAAGTTGAGGCTATTCATGGCACTTTTGAATCAGCCAAAAGACCAGTAAGCTTTCTTTTTCTATATTACGAATTCTATTACTAAACTTTTTCTCTAATGCAAAGTGTGAACTGTATTATTTCATGATAGATTTACCGTCATCCAAGCAAGCGTGGCATCAAACCTGTGGATGTTTTGCCAGTTTTTCCTGATTTTCAGGTAATGGTATATACATTCTCTGCTATCCAGAAATGGCAACTCTGCCTTGACTGGAAAAAATCAAGGGAGAAAACCGGCTGTTGCTTTTGAAATCTTTCTTTATGGGCTATAAACATTGAAGTATAGAGATTAACTTAGGATGTATTTTACTTCCAAACAGATGTGGTCTCAGCCATGTGCTCATGTTATATTTGATACGGACCCAGCACCTCGTGGTGGACATGAATCTGCAAAACCAGAAGAAATGTGTCAAGCTATGATTAGGTTTGTTCAAGAGAGTATCTTTTGCTAGTGTATAGTTCACATACTCACGAATATTTATAATCTCTGTTGTATCTTACAGAGGTATGGTTGACGTATCTGGTGATCAGTTTGTGGCGTATTTTCTACCAGAGAAGGAGACTTTGGGAAAACGAAAACGAGATCAAGAGGAGGGAAAAGATTACGCTGAAGATGATGAGTAAGTTTGATTTTGCTACTAGAAACCTTTAATCAGTTTCGTTGTGAGTCTCTTCTGCATCAAGGTGCTCAATGACCATTGCTGTTATTGAGAAAACCAGAAAACAGGATTGAAATTGCTGTATGAAAACTTTTAGGTATCAGTACAAAATGGCCCGAGAATATAACTGGAATGTAAAAAACAAGGCATCGAAAGGCTATGAGGTTAGAAAGGATCCCATTGAGTTGCAGTATATAATACCAAATTAATTAAATTATTATTAAATTAATTATTAAATTAATAATAAATTAATATAATAAATATTATTAATATATATATTAATTAATTTAATATATTATTAATACAATAAATATTAATAATAAATTAATAAATTATTAGATTAATTATTAAAAATTCAATTATAGCAGAAAGATAAACATAATCTAACGTAAATTGTTGTGAAGTTCCTGTCAGTGTTGTGAACAACTAGATTCACTTAATATTATTGCTTAGGAGAACTATGTGTTTGTTTTCCGTGAAGAAGGGGTGTTTTATGATGAACTTGTAACGAGGTACAGTCAACTGTTCATCAGAGACTATGTCTAGATTTAGTATCTGTATATACAATCCTGTTTCTCTTGATTAGGGTTCGTCTCAGTAAACGTAGAGCAAAGGGTGGAGCTGGTGGAGTAAAGTCTGCTGTGTCTAAATTGTTGGTGAAACATAGAGAATTAACAGAACAAGAAGAGCAAGCTCAGGTGCTTGAATTGATTTTTTTATAGTGCAGCATTACACAATATCGTAAGCAAGAGGTCTAGTAAACGCCCTCTCAATTACTTCTCAAACAGATGTTTTTTGAGCTAGTTTGTTTTCTGCTAGAATGCACGTCTTCTACAACTGGAAAATGTTGTTGCGGAGAATGAAGATGAAGAACTGGAAGATGTTGAAGAGGATGATGATGAAGGAAAACAGGGTGATGAAGTGGAAGTGAGTCAGGAGGAAAATGCCGAGAAGAAGACTGAGTCGAGTGGCGAGGAATCGGTAAGAAGTCTGGTCATGCTTAGTCACATGATCCATTAAAATCCAGCTATATCCAACTCTATCCCTGAAGTTGAATATTTTGGATTATGGTAATTTGATTTAACATTTGTTCCCTGAGCCTGCTGGGTAGAATTCTTACTTTCTAGTCATTCTTTTATCATAGGGAAATGACAGTGATGGTATATTTGGAGATGATTCTGATTAAATGTGGATAGTGAAGGACAATGCCATGTGTACAGTGTATGTATAAGGTAGATAATGACATCATAAAAACTTTTTAGACCTACAGTAGCTACTGGCCAAGAATTATAGCATAGGTGACAAACTGCAGCATATATAAACATAAAACAATCAAGACATTCTTTAGACAATAGCTATTGTTTTTCCAATAATTTTTGTGAAAGTCAATGAAGGAAGGTGTTTCCAGAACTTCCTGCAAACTCGCGAAGGCCCGTAAAGCTGGGAACTACTGTGGTTGCCAAGGAGACGCTTGCAAAATGGCGGCCGAAGATGAAAGTAAAGTTTCAGAAAGTAGGTTTCTTCCGTCGTTCGATCAAGAGGGAATTCCTGCATGTCTTGACTGGAGCGTTAGCGACGTCGCAGAATGGATAGAGTACTTGGGTTTACCCGAATATAAGGTGAGATTTAAATCATGAAAGATGAAAAGTGCAAGAGTGCCAAGTCATAACTTTGTTTTGGTTTCATATTTCTTCAGCGATGTTTCATAGATAATTTGATAAACGGGAGAAAACTTGTGACCATAGATGCTTCATCGCTGCCTCGAACTGGAATCACAGATTTTGAACATATCAAGGTACAACATAACCCTGAAGTAGATGTAAGATGGTAAATAAAACAATAGTTCTATTAAACTGTGAAAATCCTAACTGTATATCAGTTTACTTCTGCAGTTTATCACTAGAAAGATTCGAGAAGTGTCTGGTCTTGAAGAACCAGATTGGACAAGAAGCATTATGCTTCAGCATCGACCTAGACTTGGTTTATTTCTCGAGAAAAAAGCGCTGACTGGCTGTCACAGAGATGCAGAAACATTTCAAGATTTTCACAGATTTCTGGACAATATGGAAACTCATTTGCCTTGTAAAAGAGTCGCTCTTCCCAGTCAAACTTTACGGTAACAACCAATATAAAGCAAAAAAAGATTTGAATAGATGCTTCATAACAGAGGACAAATGCTTTGCTAGTCAAAGTAATCATGTTTATGAGCATTTTGCTTCATAATGCAATATACCATGTACATAATACATGGGGCACTAAAATTTCAATAAATTATGCATCTGTCATAAAATCACATATTTTACACTAGTTTTTATATAGCCTAATTTTTTGATATATCAATTGTAAATGCGATTCACTAGATAATGAACATCCTCTTTCTTATAACCAAACTTGCTGTAATATTTCACCAAAGGTTCTTTGCAGTCCAAACTGATTTTATAACAGCCAAGCTTTTCAGCTAGTAATGTCAATGACTCCACAAGCCTGGAAAGCAAAAAGCAACATTAGATATTTCCGTATGAAGACAATCAGGGATCATACCTCATCGCTTACACTTTTCCAAAATGTTTCCCTCTGAACTCACTGTGCACAACAACCTCTTCTATACGACCCCTCTATTTAAAAGAAGGCATAGCCTAAATGTACATTCTGTCTTAACAATAGTGAACCGTGATTTAATATCTATATACCAGAGCAATTTCATGAATAAACTTCTGTTCTAGAACTAATGATGCAGCTGCTACAATTTTCCTTGTGTCTGTATTTTCTATCACAGTAATGTAGTAAGTGTTTGGACACTCTTTCATCTCTTTAAATCTTCCTAAATAAATCAAGCATTTATTATAACTGGAGATGTTAGATTCTAAAAGCACGTATGTTTTCTTACTTTGGTATTTCTCTTCTGTTATGTCCCCAACTTTTGTGAGTTGAGCTAGAAGCTCAATATAACCTGAAAATCAAGAGTAATATTAAGCAACAAGACTCAACCTAATGTTGTTAATCTTTCAGGTTGCTCGGGTATACCTAACCTTTTTCAAAATCACTGCTTGACAAAGGTCTCATGATGAAATTTTCACCAAGATTGGACGGTGAAACAGATATGTCCAGTCGTATCTGACTTTCATTAAAGTTGATTGAGTCTAAAAGTTCTTCATCGAAAAGGGATTGTTCACTACACTTGCATGAAGAATTAACGTGATTCTAGGGAATTGCAAAATTATAGAAAATTTGTCAGAAAACTGAACATAGTTTATGTACTGCTAGCTAGCTCAACCAAAACTGCTCAGCAACTAGTATTTAGTGTGATATTTGCAAAAACAGAATTTAGACCCAAGTTTGAAGTTTGCTACATTACAGCTATATACGTGCAAGCCCACTGACATATGGGCAGGGCCAGGCCAAGAACAACGAGAGATTTTTTCGAAGAATACAAATTACAAACGTGGTATGTTCTATCAAGAGTTAAACAACAATGAGTACTTTGTAAAACTGTGGTATACAGCTGGCAGTATCTAGCAAGAGATCGCACTCACTTGAGCCATAGCATTTCCTCTGGTCACGTAACTACACTTTGTTTTTTATTTGTAAATAACCAAATAAAAACAATGTTTCATTTTCACACGGAATCCCGCGTACATTGCCACGCTGTCTATTGCTGGCTCATTTTGTCCGCGCAAAGCCCGGGGCGAGAGTCATAATCAAGGTTACCATATTATAATATTAACTACTTTTCTACCATCATATGAGACAATGTAAATTGTCAAAAAGTACTTTGTCAAGTAGTATGCTGTAATGTACAGCATATTCATTTAACTTTAGGTCTAGTTGGAACTTGGAAGTGAATGATTTTAACGAACATTTGGAAGCTCTCAGCTTTATCAGCTAGACATGTAAAGAACATCAAAAGACATACTCATTCTGGAGGTATGGAACTTGAAGAGATTGTTCGACATCTAAAACATTTTGCTCCATTATCACTGGCTGAGAGCTGGGACAATGTCGGGCTTCTTGTTGAACCGTCAAGCACAAGTCATTTAGTCAGCTCAATTCTTTTGACAAACGACCTAACTGAAGCCGTTATGAATGAAGCTATCCAGAAAAATAGGAACTTGATTATTTCTTACCATCCTCCAATTTTTACTCCTCTGAAAAAACTAACAAAGGAATCTTGGAAAGAACAAGTTATCCTCAAAGCTATTGAGAATAAGATAGCAATTTATTCACCTCATACTGCTTTCGATGTTGTCAAAGGTGGAGTAAATGATTGGCTTGCTAGTGGTCTAGGGAAGGGGACAGTGCGACCAATAAAGAGTACGTTTGTTGATCGAGAGTGTGGGACACACAGGGTTAAAATGATTGCTCCCAAAGATCAAACTTTGATTAATGATATGTTGACTAAAGTTAAGCAAGTAGTCAACAGAGTTTGCTCTATGATTGAATGCGTGTAAGTATATATTGACGCATATCATCATATTGCTAAAATAATAGCACTTATCATCAGCCTCATTTTTCTTTTTTTCCACTTTAGAGATTGTTTTGAAATAAGTTTCAACTGCAATGCTCACTTTTTGGCTGAAATATTGCCTGTGCTAAACAAAGACTTTCCTGAGATTTCTAAGAATATTAATATTATCAGCTTGGCCAAAGTATGTTATATTGCTTTTCATAACGCTGTCAGTAAACAAGAGAAAAGAGCTGATACTTCAGCCCATCTTTTATTATCCAGGTGCCTGTGCAAGATACTGGAGTTGGCCGATTGTGTACGCTAGATGAGCCAGCGCTCCTTGAGAGTCTTATTACAAAAATAAAAGATCATTTGAAGTTAGAGAACATTCGTGTTGCACTGGGACGAGGTGGATCATCAGAAGTTGAATCTGTTGCTATCTGTGCAGGTTCTGGGGGGAGTATTCTGAACGGCATCAAAGCTGATCTGTATTTGACTGGTGAAATGACTCATCATGATGTGATCGACGCAGTTTCCAATGGAATTCATGTTGTCTTGTGTGAACACAGCAACACTGAACGTGGCTTCTTCAGAGATACATTCTCCAAGATTTTGTACGACATGCTTGATGGAAAAGTGACAGTTGAAAGCTCAACTGTCGATGCAGACCCTATTTCTATAGTTTAATAATTAGGCAGAGTTGAGTGCAGCACACCATTGTGTCACTCTTGTCATACTACACTTGAGTCGCAAAGTGTGCTCCCTAGACCCATGACAAGGTGTCAGACATAGGCCCACATCCAAAACATAGGCACGCTCTGAAATATCTGCCCACCTTGAAGATATAAGCCTACTCAATTGTGCAGCCAGGGGGGAGGTTTACATATCTCCCTGCTGTACAATGGGCAAAAGAGTTGCCCTTGGAACAACCTTACATCCAGTCTGAATTGAGAGGGTGGTACGATGGGTAAGTGATGATACACCATACCCTCTGTGTGCCTCCTCAATAATTTGTACTCGGGCTACCCCAATGGGCCCACGAACGTTCTTCCGTGTTCTAATTGCGAATCAGAATTTCAATATGGCGGCGAAAATTGGCGTGAGTAGGTAATTGAACGTTAATTTGTAGCAATGTACAACGTACAAAATCACTAATTACTATTTTGTTTTTAGCTTTATGAGCTAGCATTACTTATTTTAGCACTTCGGTTGTTTTAGTTCAAAATATAAGGACGCTTTAGAACAAACATCTGCATACAACTCGCGCTTGGCCTTCGAGCGTAAACAGAGGAGTCCTTTCCTCGACTCTCACACTGGGGTAGCTCAAGTCAGCTGTCATCTGTGGAGAAGTAAGCTTTCCAGAAGAGCCCCTGCATATCCTTATCAGATCTATAGCTACCCTGGACGTCGGTGGAAGAAAAAACCAAGAGCTAAACCAACGGAGGAAATTGGTAAAGCAGTATCGGAGGAGCTAGCTCAAGGTCCGTTTTATTGCAGAAAACACTGCTGTCTTCAAAGGATTTTGCTTTCTAGGTCTTATAGGGCAATAGGGGGAAGAACTATGTTTCTAACATGTTGCATTATTAGTGTTAACTGTGATAAATTTACAATTAGAACTTCTTGACAGCCATCTTGAATTTTAGCATGAAGCAAGATAACGTTAGTTAGTATGTTTTTTCGACTAACAGCGCTGCCAACTGGTGAGAGTAGTATTGATGAGCCAGCTGTGCTGGCTGGTGATGTTGCCAATGGTACTGTTGAAGAAACTGCTGAGTCAGCTGAAGTTGAGGCTATCGAGGAGAGCGAGGAAGAGTCTGGGGAAGAATCTGATTCGGACGAAGATCTGACTTCTCGGAAAGCGGGAAGGAGTGGCCGACCCTCCAGAAGGGGTTTACAACAATCTGGAACTCCAAATTATAAGGTATCATAGTAGAAGGCAAATGCAGAAAGATATAGGGATGGTTGCACATTCTCGTCAGTGTGAATAGTAGCAATGGAATTTTATTTGATTGTAGTTGATGAAAGTTGACCCAAACTCTCTCAAAGTGAAGCACTTTACAAAAGAAGACTTGGCAAAGATGACTTATGAAGAGAGACAAAAACCTTATGTTTGTGAAAGTATGTTGAAACTAAAACCTTCTCTCAGTGGTGTTTATATGATAGTGAATAGCAATCTAGTTTGGGCAATCTGCTTTTGCTTGGTGTTACTAGACACTTCTGGTCAAAGTACCCAGGGAAATCCATGATGTGATTAGTGTAATTGTATTAATGCTACTAACTTATAGTTTGTGGGAAAAGATACAAGAATGGTCCTGGTTTGAAATATCATTACACTCACTACAACCACGATCAAGATGGCTCGTCAAGTGACACGATGGAAGTCACTCCTCAGACATCAACATTACCAGGGTCCCCTGTGGGAGAATCCAATCTACACATTCCTTCTGTAACAACAAGTACAATAGCTGTGAACAAAGACGGTCGTTCAGGAATTGCAAACCCAAATGACTACTGTGATTTCTGCCTTGGTGATGCTTCAAGAAACAAAAAGACGTTAATGTCTGAGGAGTTGTTGTCTTGTGCAGACTGTGGCAGATGTGGTGAGCTTTTTGCATCGAAAGAACAGCTAATAGCCAGTTCATAGAAGTTCCAAATTATACTTCTCAGCAGTTCTTATAATCCTATACTATTGAGGTATACATCATTCTTTAGTACTATCAATTTTATTTTATTTTTTGTCAGGTCATCCTAGTTGCTTGCAGTTTACAGAAAAACTGACGAGTAAAGTAAAGCAATATCGTTGGCAGTGCATTGAGTGCAAGTCCTGCACATTCTGTGGAACTTCAGATAATGATGTATGTAAACAGAGGAAAGACACTTAGCCATTGCAAAAGTTTTAGTGATTTATTTTTTTTCCTCCAAAGGACCAGCTGTTGTTTTGTGATGATTGTGACCGAGGATATCACATGTACTGTTTAGAACCACCAATGCAGACGCCTCCAGAGGGTACTGACTCAACCGTCAACTTGTAATTGTTTGATAGTTATTCTTGATTTCTGATGTATGTTTTTTTAACTTTTGCAGGAAGTTGGATGTGTAAACTATGCGAAGAAGTTGAGAACTTGGAGCAGGCATAACTTCTCCAAATAAACATTGTAGAGAGTGAACTTTTTGTTTAGCCTGACAGAAGATGGTAATTTAACATTGTTGAAATAGCAGTTGATAGTAAATATTTTTCATTTCATGTTTTCACTCCTGTGTTGAATTTTAACAACTATCTATAAACCAACGGGGGGGATATGAACGTAGTTTGAGAGGGGGGCAGATGAATGCATTCGGAAGGGCACAGAAGGGCACGTGGGTGTTTGACGTGGCAACAGGAAGAGAATTGAATGAACAACAACAACATGGTTTCATGAACTACGGAAAAACTTTGCAGATTAATCAAGCAAAATGAGCGAAGAAAGCATTATTGCAGAAAGCTACTCCAACTTAAAAGCCGCAATTTTGTTAGGACGAACAGATATTGTGCGAGGAATATTGTCAACCGCAGCGGAAAGTAAGTAAAATTTCATCACACTGCTGTGCTCATGTTCAGTGCAATTTGAATTAAGTAGATATTGGCGGCTTTTCATTGTGATACATGTTTACCTTGACTCTTTATCGTTGCATAAAATACTATTAATAAGTTTTCTATGCAACGTGCCAGAGATTATTTTTTCTCTCTACATGTCCATTAAACTTCAATGCAAAATTGTGCTGTGAAATTTGTGTTGACAGTTTCAAGTTAATATTTAATCGTGCATGTCCTTTCATTAATAGTTCTGTAGCTCGTCTTCAGCGGCACTCTGTAGAGATTTTGTATGTCAACTATTTTTGCAATCAAGACTGCAATGTGAATTTTCAAAGAATCTTTTAAAGTATTGCTATGAGAAAGGATTTGTTCATTTCATACTTGATAACCGCTCATTGCTCTTACAACACACCTGTACTAAGATTTTTACAATTTTGCATGGCACAAACAACAATATATGTATCTGTTTGTGGATACACCACATATATTTATTATTGCAAAGCTTTCAGTCTGTTAACCTGGACCTTCGTTAGTGCAACTGACGAAGGTCCGGGTTAACGGGCCGAAAGCTTTGCAATAATAAATATACGTGGTGTATCGACAGACAGATACTTATGCACCTATACTACTTGGAGATCTCTTACAGCACCAGCAGAAGCAGAGCGTTGACACATTTAGATTTTATGGGTCCTCCCTTAATGAGTACAATTGCATGGAGTTAGACTTTGTAAAATAGCATTGCCTTGGGGTACATTATGTTCACTGGAGTTTCTGAATATTTCACAAAGTTTCTGTTGACCTGTGATGCTTTTTTGCATATGATATCTGAATAACTTTTTCTTAGGCAGATTTGAAAATGGATTCTTTGAAGATGAATATGATGAGGGTAATGGCGAAGATTTCCGAATCAAGAAATGGGATGAAGACTATGAGGATAATCCATATGACATTTTACGAGTCATGCTAAACTATATTGATAATGATGCTGGCACTGCATTGCACTTGGCTACTAAGGTAAACAATACTAGCGAATGAATGAAAGCCATTTGAGCTCTACATCCACATATACACAGCTGCATTATATGTTTATTAAGAGGTTTTTGCTACTGATAAAGCTATCCATGTAATGGGAAGTGCGCAAAAACATTCAGTTCAATTGCTCAATACTATTTTTTAGCTTGGTAACGCTGATATAACAAGGGCTTTGCTGTCTGCTGGGGCAGATCCAACAAGATTAAATAAAGAAGGAGCAACCCCATTTGAATATTGCTCTGATGAAAAAATTCTCCGTGTTTACAATGAACAACTTCTTGAAGCAGCTGCTCATAGCCAGTAAGAGATATGATGATTATAATTTCTAATACTCTCTGATATAAATAAAACATTTAGTTACAATTATATATACCATATGTGTAATTTATACTAATAATAATAATAATAATAATAATAATAATAATAATAATAATAATAATAATAATAATAATAATAATAATAAT
>JAODVM010064329.1:0-17580 GCA_025400095.1 Phenganax marumi | reverse complement strand
TTCATAGGAATAGCTATACTCCGTGCAAACATTAACACAACAATATTCTATAGTAGTTTTAAAATGTCTATAAACCCCCTTAACTACTATTAAATCTTCATCACTAGCCACATTATAATTTAAATCATCGTAAATGTACCTAAACTGTTCTTTACTATTAAAAGGAGTTATACAGGGAAACATAAAACCCCCTCCTACACATAATTGATTGTCACACCATAATGTTTTATCTGCTAATTTATAACCATTTAAACTAATACCCCTTTGCATAGTTAGATCAGCACTTGAAGGGTCTAAACCCAACATTGATTTTTTTACTTTTATAAATTAAACTGTATTCCTACTCTTCTTGCTGTACCATAATAATAAGGATCCATAGTAAAATGTATTTTATGAATTATTTTTCGTTTATTATAATCGTTTTTTTCATATAATAATGAAAATAATTGATAATCATTCTTGTGGGTAACAATGTGTCGGCTATTACTACTCAATGTTCTTAAAATGGGTAAACCAAGCGTAAGTCGAGATGGATTAACATAGTATACATATTGATTCTTATATAGCTTTTTTCTCAAAATTGCATGACTTCCATCATTTATATAAAAAATGTTGACAAATTTAGCAGCAATCCTCTTCTCCACATTCATGTTTACAAAATGAAACAGACCAAGATTTCTATGTATTAAATATATATACAAATTTTTTTTTTCTAAAAAAAACCATTACAAATATTTTTCTATTATATTTTTACAGCTATAGCAGCAGCATAATACATTATCATTACAACAGTACATATTAATTTCATTTTGTATTTTGTTTTGATAAGTCTTAAAATACAACATCAGGAATATAAATCGTGCATTTACAAAATATCCTTGACAAAACCACATTTGAGTAATTGAAACCATAAAATCTAAAGTAGTATCTCTCAACTCATGTTCGCCTTTTTTCCCTTTCACTATCCCAAAGTATATTTTGCAATTTTTCCAAAGACTTATTCTCAAAGCATATCATTATAGAGTCTATATAGTCTTCTACACGATGAAACTCAAGGTTTTCACAATCGCAACATATGTCCCGTATTCTATTCATAGGTTTCTTAAACCAGCCCTTATCTGTCTCAATTGGAAACAAATAAAAACTGATTTCAAAATTCCTATGATTTTTTCGATTTGAGACAGAAACAACTTTACCACATATTTTTGCTATGACTTGTTTTTTTTTCTGTATAGTATAGAGCTCTCGACAAATAACAATTGTCGAATATTGTTAAACACTCTATTATAATAGATTATATCAATTCCTTCAGGTTTAAGAAACCCTTTAATAGTTAAAAAATGTTCGCAAATCTGATTGTCTTGTTTATCAAATGCATGCGCTACAAGTCTTTCTTGATCATGGACCAAAGGTAGAACAGTAGGAAAACAATCAGTCATCTTCGTCTTCTTGAAAAATATCGTCCAATAGTTTCTGTAATATTCGTTTATTAAGAAACGGTATCCATCTTTGAGGCCTTCCTACGTGTTGATCATGTAAATTCCGCATTAACCTCTCCATGTCGACACAAACCTCCAACCACAAAACGCTAAAAATGTTGTAGTATACACTGGAGTCGGATAAGTGCGTTCGGCGATGATATAAGTACAATTTCCAATATTTTCTTCTAAAATTTTCAAACTCGCCACGAATCCAATCAGTGTTGACTAATTTCCTGCCACTTTTACTTATAGCCAATAAAAACTTAGCCCAAAACAAATCCACTATCTTCTTTTTATTTCGTCTTGTAAGTGATTTCATTATTTTAAAAGCAACTTATTTACCTGAAAATCCAACTAACAATCAACCTCATACACTGGGGTATATATAGTTTCAAAATGATTTACCCCATCAATCATCACTTTCGATTTTAAAATGGGAAATTCGATTTTAAAATGAGAAATTCAAAGGAAAATTCCCTTACGGGCCTGTGGGCGTTTCGTTCATTCCGGAATTAAAATCACAAAGTCCAACAATAAACGATTTCACATTCTGAATTCAATTTTCAAAAATTGAAATCACATTGTTTTGTGAATTCAATTTCTACTTGATCAGTCTAAAATTACAATTAGGCATAATATTTTAATTTAACGTGGTTTCAACTTACGTACGATACCACAAATAACGTCTTGTGCGAGCATTGAATTTTTGCGAGGAATTTTACGCGCTCACAAGCGCGTTACATGAGATTTGTACCGGTCACTAACAGTCGGGGGGGGAGAGGTTTCATTACGAGCAATGTACCTTATCTGGCCAAACGACCGCTTTTACCAATTTCAACAATTAATCATATAAATGGGAACTATTTGTAATTATTATCGCATGCACTTATAGAACGTCAATTTATACTCCTCAAAAAAATTTATAAAGTTTAAAAAAATTTTTAGAAGTGAGGCAGAGAAGTCCAACTGTTTTAATTCATCTTCAGAACACTGCACAATTGCACAGAGTGAAATTTTATCTTTGAGTGGTGAGATGCTATATTGTAAGAATGAGCACAACAAATTATTCAGTCAAGGCAATTTTTCCCTGCTTTTTCAAATAGGTCTTTGAGGGCAATCTGTTCATAGCATCAGTTTCACCAAGAAAGAGACTTGTGGAATGCCCTTTAGTCACACACTAGACTGTTCTTTTACTGTTGACAAATACATACAGTAAAATACTTGTAACGGCTTTCTTTAGGTTCCTTCATTTTATACTAGACATTCCAACTAACGACCGAGCACAATGCAACATTTGTATTCGGTTACGTTTTGCGCAGTGCCACGAATTGGCGACAATTATGCTTTCCGACAGTCGTCTTCACTTGCTACAATGCATCTTGAATCCCAAGACATTGATAAAAGACTGGAATAAGTTTGTTATGTTTTGGATTTGAAATGTTATTAAGACTAGAGTAGCAATATAATATAGCTTTGATCATGAAGTTACTACAAATGAGTTATTTACAAAACACAACGTGAAACAATATGAAAAATCCAATGTGCAAATAATGTGCCATTCGAAATGGCGGTTGCTTGTCCTCCTTATTCTTCCCTAACAACGGTTGCTAAGAGTACTGACACTGATCTATACTTTGCTTCTCAAAGTAAATTCCGAATATCAACATCATGTGCGTCTTGTAAACATACGATTTGAGCCATTGGGACAAAACGTGAGAAACAGAACAATGACATGGTGGTGAGATTACATGGAATGCAAAAGTAATCCTTAGTTGAATTACGTTGCACTTTACGAACAAGTTTTCTGACCAGAAACTCGCCTTGTTTACCTAAAAAAATCTAAACTTGTCTACACACTATGGGTAAGATTCCTTTCCCTTCTCTAAATAATCCTTATCTCAAGTTCAGTAAGGCAAGCAAAGAAATTTCTCTCATTTTCTTAACATTTCCGGCCATAGCATCTTTCACTGTTTGCATCAGATTCTTGCCGAAAAAGTCCTTTGTGCCAGGTGCCTTTGTAATAATCACTTGTGACCCAAGCTGCAATACAAGAACGTGCGTAATTTTTGGCTATAAATCGCCAGGCAATTAAATACAACCAATGAGACAACTCCTGCGCTTTTCCGCCAAATTTCCACCAATCAACCATTAAAAAAATCACACACGACACTCAACATTTATACGCCAGATGATACAAGAAGTCGCACGCATAGGCCCATTCTGTCATTTCAACCCTGGATCCTGTAATCAGCTTTTAGCCAAAAGTATAAAGCTAAGTTATGCTTACGCGAAGATTACTTCAAAATGGCAGAAAACACAATAAGTGACTCGTCGTATACCTTCATTCACAACGGAAAAGAAGCAAATATGAGGAGATCAACCGTTTCAGCAGAACGATTAGGACGTTTTTTTAACGTATGTATTAAAAATAAATCAAAATTATGATGGAAAGATTAAAACAAACTATCACATTATACATATTTAGCAATCATTAATATTTGGAATGTGTATTATTTTTAGTTTATCCCAAGTACCATTTCCATCAAGGAAGAGCTTGGAACTCGCCTGGAACTTCCAAACGATAACGGAAAGTTCAACTTCAATGGCTTTGGTGACGGGACAAGCTTTGAAGTTATGGGTGAAGAAACTTATTCTAGTTCACATGGTTTGCCATTTGCTTCTTCTTCTAACTTGCGTGAAACGGGCAATTCCTTTTTGACAATTGCGAGCAGGCCATGGGCATTGAATGCGTTGAAATCGGCGGCTAGTCCAAGCAGTCAGAATAGTATGAAGCCGAAGGCAACAGTCAAGATGGTTTTCGCCGAGGTCTCATCGACTGGCAAGCTGGTTGTTAACCCTTCCAAGCCAAAGCAGACGTTTATCCCTATACATAGGGAGGATGACGCAAATTTTGGATACTTGTTGTCAACAGCTGAAGTTAATTTTAACGAGACAAATTTGATGTTGGTGTCCAATAGTGGGTTCCAATATTTTGATGAACCAGGAACTAGTGGTAAAAAGCATCATTGTTTTCATGTAAACGCTTTACAATGTGTTGTGCAAGGCATGGACTTTTTCTACACAGTTTTTTGTCACATCATTTGTTGCTCATATGACTAACGTCTGGTTGACAATGATGCCCAACGGACAGCTACCTCGCTATGAAACATTCGTGCCAATTTTTTAGGAGAGGGAAACAATTACCACTCTAAAGCCCAATTCCGTAGTTCATATGCTATTATTTTTCGTTTCAGGTATCGCTTTTTGGAAAACTGGTTCCAGAAAAATCTTTGCAGTTAGAAAACCTGCAAGGAAGAGGAAGAACAGAGAGGAAAGTGTCGACATTAGTTCTGGTTCGGAATCCGATGTGCAAGCAAGTAATGACTTTCCGCAGTCTGGTCGGAAAAAAAATCGAAGGATGACGTCATGTCTGTTATTTCAAGTAGACTAGTTGAAATGCAAAATATTTTAAATGAGAACAAAGCAGAACTTTTAAAAGTTCTCACCTTCAGTAAGGACAATAAAGTTCCTCTTGCTCTAAGAAACTTGGTGAAGCAAACGTTTTCATGCAAGATCTGTCACAAGGCACCCATGGATATACCAATTTTGGCATCAAGATGTTGTGGTGCTATCATCGGATGTGAAGCCTGTGTTCAAACATGGTATGGAACTGGCAGTAACGTGTTCGATAAATGCTGTCCAAACTGCAGAGCCGAGCGAGGTTACTCTCACACATTTCGACTAATTGGCATTGATGAATTTTTAACAAAGATTGAGCAGTTTGTAGAAACAGATAGTAATTAAAACATGAGACAATTACAATCCTTTTGTCAAGTATTTCTATATGATATATTATAGCAGTTGGCTGTTACAGACAGTAATCATACTAACAACTGTTGCTATATAAATGTTTCTGTTGCAATGTTCTTGTTGCATTGTTCTATATTTGAGTTGAAAGTTGTGTTGTAATCTCAATAAAACTGATGATCGCTTGAATAAACGAATTCGGGTTGTTATTGACAATTTGATGAAATAATGTGCTGAAACAAGGGTTACGACTTCTGAACTCTCTCTCTCTGATCACCTGAAGGTGCTGAAAGTCCTGCAAGGGATCAGTTCCAAACCTACCAAATTCCCTGAGCTTACCCCACTTCTTTCATACTGCTGCACAGCAGTTTCAGGAAGGGGAATTGCAGTTTTGGGAAGCTGAACTGTTCGGCAATTGTTTGACATCAGCTCCGAAGGTTTTCTTTTCCTAAGAAAAAAAACAAATCATATATATATATAAATATATATAATTAGTATGTAATTGAAGAGAGCTGCTCCATTCCCATACAAAAATATACTTTAGCGCCATTTTGAATTTTTAATGACCCCCACCGCCCCTTAATTTATGCATAGTAGTAGCTTATACTAATTCGAGCTATTTTTTTTTCTACCCCATCTTTTGTAATAGTAGCTTATACAAACAATTTTTGAACAAAAATGACATTTCTCACTTTTGTAATACAATCTTATACAAGTCGTCCCAGACCACCCCCCATAATTTATGCATAATAGTATTTTATACTATACTACCCCATTTTGCCGCCATTTTGAATTTCCGAATGAGCTCCCGCCCGAGAAAATGTCTATCTTGTTTAAAAATAGACACTTTTCGTTACCAGATTCGATGGTCGTAGGCATGGACCATGTCTAATTTACCTAATTTCTTTTGCTTTAATGTTTGCATGATGCTTTGCTTTTCTTTTTTATCGACGCTTCCTAAATATTGTTCAAAAATGAGTTCCATGTCTTTACGATTTGGGTTGTAAAAGCAAATCAGCCTCGACACGTTGTCACAGAAGGGCTTTGCGATGGAGTTTAACTGTTGTGTCACCACGATGATCGATAGTCCATAATGTCTCGCACTGAAAGCAAGGTTCACGAGTTCGCTCATTCGTTTCTTGACACCTTCACTGGCGGCACAGTCATCGAGAATGATGAGACTTTGCGTGCCTTTGGACGCCTCCACGACAACACGTAACCAAGACTCGACTTGACCTTGGGTGGACTCCACCACAAAGAATCATTGGTCGTTGTCGTAGGTCCACGTTTGATACGATTTGTTCCATCGATACGTGGTACAAATGAGGTAAATGTTTTCGAACGTTTGGTAAAATTCCGTCTCGATCAGCTCGAGTAAACATTTTGTTTTTCCACAACACGTCATCCCCACGATGATCATGTTAAAGCACCGACCCACAGTTGGCGCGCCTAATTTGTCTTGTTTTGTATTCGAGCTCTTTTTTTGAATTAAGTCGGTTCTTTCATTTTGGACGGTTGGGTTGTTTTTGGTGACTCGTTTTTCTTTGCTCCACTCATTGTTTCGGGGTTGCATTTATTATTAAAGTAATCGTGCATTCTTTTGAACGCGACGTGTTTTCCCACAATGAATCCTCCATCGACTAACCCAGCGTAGGGGATCCAAGGCACAACAAACACCAGCAGTGATTTAAGGTCACTTTGCACCAGGGGGTTTTCTTTTAATTCTTGCTGAAGCTTCGCGGTGTCCTCGATTTGATCCAAGTACTTTAACACGTTGACGAGTTTGTCGATCACCACGTCCACGAGGTGGTCTGCTGTTTGTTCGAATCTTTTTCTATCGTACTTCTCTTGGATTTTTTGTAGCGTGTTGACACTCACTCGTTTGATGCTTGTTACGCTTTGTGGGATCTGTTTTGTCTCGGCGAGTTCGAGTAGTCTTTCTCGTAAGTCTTTGACTTGTTCGCTTTGTTCAGAGTTCATTATTGTTTTATTTAAAGGTTGTTTTTTAACAATAATGAACTTTCGACATCCGCCGCACTTAGTAGTGTACGCCTTCGATTTGTTTGTGCTTGAAGTTCAACAATCCGTCGCTGACCACAAAGATCTTACACACCACGTTGGCGGACGTTGCTTTCTTCTTGATCTCGAGCAAGATCCCATTTTGCGTATCAACGAGTTTCTTTCCCATCCCAACGATGTTGTGGTCTTCCGTGGTGCGCAGATCCACGACCAACGTGAATTTGTCTTTGTAGAAACTCCTAATGTTGATTTCGGTTTCTTCTTGAGTGACTTGGAAAAACCGTTTGGCTTCGTTGTATAAGTCGTCTTTTAGGATACCCTGACTGTAGACACTATTGGGAACGCCTTTGATGGTAACTTTGACACTTTCTATATTAGGGTACACAAAGTTTTCCGAGTCTGTGACCCTTTTGGGTTGAAACAACATCACCACAGCCGTCATGCTTTTGCGTGGTAAATTAATCATCTCGTTGACGATCGCCGTGGCTTTTTCCCATTCTTCTGTTTTTAAGAACGTGACATGTTCACAATTCATCGACTTGCCCGACTCGTATTCCCCTACCGCTTTTTGAGCGAGCTCTTCGTTGTCGATGGTCTTGTATTCGAGTTCTAGTTTTTTTAACGAGTAGCCTTCGTCGTTGGACCCCGATTGAGCCACCATGATTTTGTCCGCAAGGGGGAGTCCAATTCTAAATTGAATATTCGTCCCACCCCCCATAAAGTAGAGTGCAACCACACCGTGGTCACTAAGGATCTTATTCATTTTTATTTTTTGTGGATGTCGGCAATTAACGCGTCGGACACCTTAGCGGTGTCCCTCGTTTTGGCTCCACCTGAGTCTCCTGATAGTATTTTTCATGTGTTTTTGTTCAATAGTCCGAACTCGACGAGCTCGCCTCGCATACGTTTGCTCATCCAAAGATCTTTGTACACTTCGAACACGCCGTGTTGATTGTTGTCGTAGATCGTTTCTCCCCCGATGCTTAGAACGAGTCGATCGATTAGCAATTTTTCCAGGTTGTTTAAGAACCACGATATTTTATTGGCGTTGGTAAAGTCGAATCGTAAATTCATAGTGTCTGGCACCAAACAGGAATCTATTTTAAGTTTAGGAATGTCGACGTAAAGTTTCTCTCCAGCATTAGCTTGATTTGGATTAAACGTTACCATGTGTTTAGTTTGAGTTCCTTTGATACTTGCCATTTTTCTTTTTTTAAATTCTGAGTTCAAAGTATGCTCCATTTTATTATAATGCAAGTTTTTTGGTTGTTTTTTCTTTAATAGAAAAAAAAATCGTTGTAGAGTGTGGTAGGACCCTCATGTTGTGTTTTTTCTGCTATCGCTCATTACATACAACCCAACAACAACGACAACAAAAATAAGAAACGTCCCCCATGACAACATCTCTTTAAAAATAAGACTTGAAATCCAAAACAACCATCTTAGAATAAACTTTAAAAGTTTCCACATTTTGAGAGTCCAAGACGCGGGTTCGGGTTCGGATTCGGATTCGAGCAACCACCACAACCAGCCTAATAATTTCAACACGATTATAGTGGAGAATCGAATCACGTTGAACACCATTCCAAACACGTTTAAAATAAAGTTTTCACTATATTCACCAATATTTTGACTATACTTATGAAGCACTTGAAGAAGAGTTTGGGTTATGCTCTTCGTCGTGTCCAAAAGGTACCAAGCTGGACTTTGAAAGTCCACCTCCATTAGAGTTTTTATTAGAATCCAATCCAACAGGTCGACGACGTAGTCTATAAATTGAACCCCCACCACGACACATTTCCCTAGGAAAAAGGCTGCTCTCACAATGCCAAAACCAAACCACTCCCCCATGACGTCGTAAATCGTCATGATTCCCGATGTTAAATACCAAAATATTTTACCCACCCTTTCAGCGACCTCGATGTGGTTCATTGGGGGGACACTGGTGGTGGTCGTGTTGGGGGTGTGTGCGGTTTCTCGAACGATGGTCTTTTTTTGAAGTTTCAGTGATGCGTTGATGTCTATTACGTTCGAGTTGGCGCTCTTCAGATACTTTGTTACGCTGAAAATGTATTTTTTAAACTCGTTGCTGAGATTTTTTCTACCATTCGTTATCTCTTCAAGATGAAATTCAAGAAACACCAAAATGTTGTTGCCAAGTTTTTCGTTGTACGACTTGATGGCGTCTCGAAAGTCGATCAACACATCGGTATGTGTCTTGTCGTCGTACCACATTACTTTAAAGAAAGATGCTAGTTCATTCAACAAGTAGATAATGTTGTCTATTCTATTTCGTCTTTGAATGTAATCGAGCCAATAGATGTTCTCGTTTACGTCACCTATGGCTAAACCAAATTTAGTCCACCACTCCTTCCATTTTGTTGATGGGGGAGGTGCTGGTTTTAAAAGATACTCTCGTTTCATCATTTATTATAAGGTAGACTTAATAGTATTTTAAAAAAATAAAGGTAAGGACAATCAAGAAGAGGAATAAAATAAATATTTGAATTTCTTTTTCCTTAAGAAATACCACATGATTGTGGTGGTTAGTTGAAACGTTAGATCAGTGGTCTTGTTAATTAGGCTTTTATTTAGTTCCTCTTTGGAGTCTGTGGAGTTTGGGTTTTGTTTCTCGATGTTACGGTGAGCTTTGTCCACGTAATAAATGCAGTAAGCATAGAAAGGTATAGTGAGATATGGATGACCAAAAGACAAAATAGTGGAAACCGTAGCGCAGAATACCCCAATTTTGATCACGTCATGAATAAGGTTTAATGTAAAGGATTAATCTAAATCCCAATCTTTTTCTTTACCGCTCATTTATTTTATGTAAACTTAGACCACGAACCCAAGAAGCAGCACTCCCAACGTCCAAAGATGTTTCCCCAGCAGGTTTAGGCTGCTTACCATAAGTCCAACCCCGTGGCCCACAATTTGCAGTAAAGGGTTGTTGGCATACTCTTTAACTTTTTTTTGAACTTGCTCCGTCGTTTTTCGAATCTGCTGGATCGTTTTTCGGGAACTGCTCACGATGGCGAACACGAGTCCTCCTAGTCCGATAAGCACACCTATCGCGGTGCTTCCTATTTGAAACAAGTTGTTCTTCACGAATCGCTTGAATCGTTCGAACCTCGTGAGATCGTCGTGTTGGATGAGGTTTTCCAGGAGGTTGATGGTTCCCCGGAGGACCACCCGATTCCCTTGTTGCAACCGGATGTGGTCTTGACTCAGTTCTATGACCTCGAGCACGCTCCGGCAGAGTCCATCTCGTTCAGGGTTTTCGGCGACATTGAGTTCCCGCCGCCAATAATTTTTTTCGATGTCCAACCCACCGAGTTTGTCCTCGGTGGTTTCGTCTTGAGGCTGGATGATGCTGTCGAGTCGTTCGATCTCCATTTGATCCTTTAATAGTTTTTTATTCAGTCGGGACTCGAGCGTTTCGATGCGGGTTTGTAGTTCGTTGACCCCTTGCTCACGATTTCTCGAATGATGTTGTCTTCTGCGGCGACGGCTTCGATACGGTCTTCGATCGTTACCGTGTGTTTATTTAAAGGTTGGAGTTCGATGGACTCCATTAATTGTGAATTTATTTTCGTCTTGTACTCGAGGTTTGCTATCTTGACGTAGTCGTTGAACTCTTTTAAAGCGGATTTGCTCATAGGGTCTTTCGTCCACCACGAGTTGTCGTAGCGGATGTTGATGATGGGTTGTCATTTAAAGTCGAGTCCTACGACCTCCCGCTCGTCATTGGTTCTAAATGGAAGTTGATTGAGCAGACTCTTAGACGTAGCCCCATTGTTTTCATCGATGTCTAGTCCAAGGAGATCTTTAATGATGATTTTTTTAAAATTAAGTTCTGCTTCTTCGTTGGTGGGGTCCAATAGCTTACGGGACTCATCACCCCAATCGTAACCCCTGTCGTTGCTTAAAACGGAATATTCGAAATCAGGGTCATAAATGGGGTTCTCTGTGAGTTCAGTCGTGGGACGGTCGAAAAGCGGTTCATTCGTCCATGTTTCCATGGTGTCGTCAGCATCGTAGTATTGATCGTCTTGGTTGTCAAGTCGATCGAGTTCGATTGTGTCTTGTGGTTTGTCGTCGTATTTGGCATAGTCTTCGAATTCCATTTTATTTTAAAGCATGAATTTATGGTTTTTCCACGACGACAAGGGTTAGTTCTTGTTCGTAAAATCGACCCAACAAAGGACCTTCGTCGCTGGTGAGTTTGTACATCACAGGGTCCTGCCTAAACACTTTACTCACCACGTAGACTTGTTCCCCAAAGCTGGGCTCCCATCCTCGTGCAAACGCTTCGGTGGCAGGTTTGTAATACGCCACTGTACGTGTTGCCCTATGTCGTATTTGGGTTTATGGGGTTGCCTCCAATCCCCAAACAACGTAAGCCACACTTGATCCGCATTGGTTTCATTTATTTGGTTCGGTTTGTACCGCGTCGTGCTGTGCGTCGAGTCGTTGTAATTGTCGGTCAGGTCGTCCAGCACGTCGAGCCAGGTTTTGGTGTCGTGGGTGTAAAAGTATTTCCACATCAGTCCTTTTAGCATGTGATTAAATCGCTCGACCACTGCCGCTTTTTTCCGTCGTTGTTCCTCGACTAGCTTGGGTCGGGCAAATTCGATGGGTGTCTTTTGTTTATGGCGTCCTTTGACGAATCCAGGCTCTGTTGTAAACCAACGAACGTTCGAGTCGTTTAGCAAGCTCAAGACTTGTCTATTATTGAATTCTCCTCCATTGTCAAACTGCACAACATTGGGGTATGTCGTGTACCTTGTTTTAAAGTCGTCCAACACGAGACCCAACGCTTTGGTCGTCGACTCGGTGTCTTTCTTTTTCACTAACATCGTAAACGCAAAACGACTGAGGATTTCCACCGCGGTTACAATCCAACAAAACCCTTTGTTGTGTTTGGAGTAGGCTTTCATGTCCACGAGGTCCACTTGAAGTTGTTGTGCTAAGTCGTCGACGTACGTCTTGGCGAACACCCTAGGTCGTTTAAAAGGCACGTGCCTCGTGTAAGTGTCTTGGGACTGCAGCCAACGCTTGACTCGATCACGGCTAAGGGTTTCATTTTGTGCTTCGAGTTCTTGTTTTACTTTTTGATACAAGGACTCCAACGACTTGTATCCTCGACTAGGATCGTAGTAGATGTCTCTCAACGTTTGTTCTACAACAACACCGTCCATTTCTTTTTTTATTATTACTAAAAATAAAAGAATGAAGCATTTCACCAAACTTACCGTATGGGTCGATCAAAATCCAACCATCGTTTATTTAGACACGCCTTTAAAAAGGACCACGAGCTCGAATTTGTTTGTCAAAACAGCCACCATGTTTTGGAACTATAAAAACGTGATCAAGAATGACAACGACTACACGATTCTCGGTGGGTCCCAAAAACTAAGACTCGAACCAGGGTGGTATTCGAGAAAAGACCTTAAAGCGGAGCTTTTAAAACACAAGCTCATGGTTGAGAAAGTAGCTTTGAATCATAAAGTCAAGCTTCGTAACACCAACACCCAAGAACTCAACATGGTGCGTCTAGGGGTTCTGCTGGGACTTGACCCGTTCACCAAACTAAAACCCAATACGGAGGTCACGTCCAAGTACGAGGCAAATCTCTACTATGATTTAAAATACCTCAACGTGTGTTGCAGTGTCGTCAATGACAACGACAACATAAACACTTGAGGAAAAAGATCAAACTGCATTACGAGTCTTCCTATTACGACGACGCAACACTTGTTTGGATCCGTCCCCCAACATTGAGTCTCAAACGAGCCTCGAAAATGGAGTGTGAAACAAGCTCGAATTTTCATTGGAATCGAATAAACATGAGCTTTTCAACGATGCGCAGGTGCTCCTCAAAATTTACATCGAGAAATAGTCTTTTAAATAAATGGACATCTAAATGATACAAAATTTACTCAATGACAATTATAAAAGCTACATCAAGAATTTTTACAAAGATGACTACGAGCAAGCCATGGTGTTGTATCAAGGTTGGGACCGCGAAAAGACCAAAGCTCGATTTCTCAAGAAATACCCCTACGCTGACGTCTCCAGGTTTGTGTTTAAGGCGGTAATCGAACGGAACGCCGTCGAGATCCGAGACGCTGTGTTTTTCAACACAAAACAAAACAAAATTTACGAATTAGAAACCTACTCTTTTCAACATAATAAAGCATGGCAAAAGTACTTAACGGCCAAAGCACCCAAGACTTGGACGCCGAGCTTGTGGGGTCCCAGTCAAAAAGTGTCCAACGTCATGTTAGAGAACAACAGCTCGATCGACTTGACGAGCTTCCCCGTGTACGTGAGCGACACGGAGTATTTCCCTGGGAAGTTCAGGGGGTTGAACACCAAAAAAGTCTGGGTCCAGAGTTTTGATCATCTAAAAGACCCTTACTATTGTAGTCTACTCATCGCCTACATTATCAGTTATCAAGCAGGCATGTCAACGGAGCATTTTCTTCGACAACAACCGAACATCATCAGTACCTTAGCAAGATACTACTTTTACTACCACATGTCCCGATTTCTTCAAGATCCTAAAAAGTTAACCCCTTATTTAACCAGTGGGGTCAAGCGTCAAGTTCAAAACCGCATGGGACTTAAAAGTCTCAATCATCTCAACCGCTACAAGATGTTAAACAACCATCCAGACGACTTCAAGGCATTTATTAAAAAGTCAAGCGACGGCTTGACCGCGTTGGGACAAAAATTGTTTCAACAAAGTACGGAGGCCTTTGTGTACTGTGTGTTGGGAGCTCAAGCCAAAACACGATGAGCGATCATAGGAAAAGGCGCCAAGTCGAAGCAAACACAAGACGTGTTTGGTCAACTCATTAAAGACACCATTTTAAAGGACAATGTTACCCAAACCATTTCTGACATGAGGCTGGCTATCCAACAAACGCGGGTTCGACTCGACGTGGCCATTAGCCCAGGAGTCGTGCTAGTTCCTAGTCGAATGGTTATTTTGGAGAAAAACATCAAGGGGTTTAACAACACGTTGACTCTGGCTACGACTGACATGAGCTTTGGAAAGAACGACATTAACCATCCAAAACCCAAACCCAACATCACACCCGGGCCCACGCCCGCACCCAAACCCAACGAAAAGTCCGACTTTTTTAAACACACCCTAAAGCAACCCCCAGGGTACACGACGTCGGCCGTGTTAAGTTTACAAAGTCTTGACGTCAAACCAGAAACGGCGGTGTCACCGACCCCCCTAACCACAGAGCTCGCCGCAAAGGTGTCCGATGAAGGGTATTCGAAACTCGTTTGCGTTGGACTTTCAGCTGCCGTTGGGGGTGTGATAAGTTATTGGGTTTTGTAAGCCCAAAACGACATCAAATAAAATGACGACTCATATTGGCTTTACAAAACAAGACTTTAGTAGAGAGCTCAAAGACGTTATTCAAGAAGATAAAAAAAACTCAAGTTAATCCAAGCTTGTTTGTTGTCATTGCAAAAACAAATCAACGACACCACGACGCTCGCCAACAAGAAAGCATTGAGGCACTTGTACAACTTCTCCTACTCGAGCGTCGCCAGCAATCTCATATTGACACCCACCACCACACATTCAAGAAGTGGATTTCCTCCTAGAAACTACTACATTTATCTGCCGATTAACAATAAAACAAGATTACTTTTCTTCAACACGTATTCGACTGGGACTCACACATCACAACCCCCACCGTAAAATACTTTGTCGAGATCTTGTACAACGATAATACAGAAGAAGAGAAAGAAATCGTCAAGCTCGACATGAGCACCGTTAAATTTACACCACAATCCAATAGTATGTTTTTAGAGTACCAGATCTTTTTACCGAGTATTTCATTCTATTTCGATGACTTAGTAAGCAACAACAACAACGTCAAGATGTTCTTTTTTAAAATACAAAAACTCTCCAACGAGAATTACACCAATGAGTCCAACTTGGAAGTACTCATCGAGTTGGAGACATGAAAAAACCGTAAATTTTTTACTTAAATAAATGACAAGCATCGACCCAAAAACAAATGTCACAGCTCCACCAGCGACGGACGATCAAAAAGACCCTAAAAAAGTAGAAGCAGCAAAACGCCTCGCCGAGGCTTCAAAGAAAGCCAAGGCAGCCAAAAAAAAATTCATCAAAGAGCAAACAAACGAACAAATTTCGCCGGTGTCGCAAAGGTATCTTGGTCTGGTTCGGAAAAAATTTTTCGATCATTATTGGGTGGTGGGTGTTGTCGTGTTGGGGGTGATTTACTACTTTTATAGACGATCCAAGTCAAAACCCATGGAGACCTTAAAACTACCCTCCAAACCCACACCCGAACGTACACCCGAACCTACACCCAAACCTACGCCCGAACGTATGCCCGAACCCACACCCAAACCTACACCCCAATGTTCGAGGTCAAAACTCAATGTCAAGTTGAACACGTTTGACTAAATACTAAAACTAACTAAATACTAACATTATAATAAATGGACGAACCAACCAAGCAAAAAATTATAAATGAACTTTATAACGCTGGACTCACCACTCTAGCAACAGTAGGGATAAGCACGGTGAGTAATAAAATCCTAGGAGAAAGACTCATCGGCATTAAAAATTTAAAAGACACTCTCAAGATGATTATCGCCGTGATGATCAGTACGTTGTTGTGGATTCAATTCCTAAGGGAGAAAAACTATTTAAAAAACGATTAAAATAAAATGGCACAAATTGCGGGTCAATTAGGATTTGGGTTGTTTAATGCCGTCACATTCGCAGGCGCGGGGTTCTTGTTTCAACATTTTAATAAATCGGGCTACGAAGAAGAAATCCACCGCCACAACCTGGCCATGGAGCAACTCGCTGCCGATAAACAAGCGTGGTTCGAAGAAGAACAAGCACGAAAACAAAATGAACTCGAGTATCATCGACAACTGAGGATCGCCAAAAAAGACATCAACGCGACGAACAAAGCGCTGGTGTTGCTTGGACGCGTCCAAGCTCAAGCCAAACCCGAACCCAAACTAAGTCACTACTACAAACCCAGCCATGAAATGCAGACATACTTGAATTACAGTGAAAGTTTACTCGGATTGGGGTTAGGCGTCGTAGGGGGTAAACTCGTTCAAACCTTGATGTAAAAATGTTTATCTCTTTAATGGGATAAACATTTTTTTCTAGTGGGGGGTCTGCGTTTTGTAATGACCAATCGCCAAGGTGTGGATGCCGTCTTTGAGAATCACTCGTTTGTCGTCCTCTGAATTGAGCGCTATTTTGTGGATGGTTTCCGAATAAAGTTTGTGGTCGTAGGACCTGATGATGTTCATTCTTTTATACACTTCTTGTTGTGTCTCGCGGCACTCTTTATAATCTCGATGTCGAATGTCTTGCTGGATCACCGACTTTTTACTGCCTTTGCACTTTTGGTTTCGGTGTTGTCGTCCTGCACGTAACTGTAACATTTGGCGCGAAGTCCGACAAATTCTTTAATTTGCTTTCCACAGCATTCGTCCTTAAATAAGCCAAGAACTTTGGCGTTGAGACCTGTGGGAAAACAAACGGAGCAAACTGCAGGGTAGTCTTGGGGGTATTCTGACGTATCAAACCACGTCTTGACGTCGGGGGAGATGTCTTTGTAAAAATCGTCAGTTTGGAGTTCGTAACACAACGAGTCTGTAT
Organism: Phenganax marumi; assembly: GCA_025400095.1. NCBI lineage: Eukaryota > Metazoa > Cnidaria > Anthozoa > Malacalcyonacea > Clavulariidae > Phenganax > Phenganax marumi. The sequence goes on along the minus strand of JAODVM010064329.1, from coordinate 582 downwards.
CCGTAAACATGAGTTTGGCTTTGTCACCGTACTTGGGTTTCATGTAGTCGTAATGAAAGTCAAAAATATTAAGCTTGAATAGGTCCAGAATCTCATCCCCACGTAAATGGGTTTATTTAACACCAGCTTTTTCTTATACAAATGCACCGCCACTAAATTTTCGTCAGCGACCTTACATCCTTTGTAAAAAGGTTTGTTAAATAATTTTTGTGCCTTGTCAAAACTTCTTACGAGTTGAATGTCGACTCGATTTCTGAGGTTCTCCATGGTCTTGCCAAACACGGCGTTATTCATGAGTTTAAAAAAATTTTTCTCAAACTTTGTCTTGGACTGTTGTCGGAGGGTCGTGTTATGTCGAATGTAAGGCTCCATCCAAGGTGACTCTTCAAATTGGATCCCTTGATGTACAAGTTTTAACACGAGTCCATGGGTTAAGTAGTATTTAAGTGCCTGATGGTGCACGACGTAGTTTTGTTTATTGTTTAAAGTCAATAAAAGTTTTTTGTTGTTTGTTTCTCGGGGGCCAAAGGAAGATCGTTATGAAGATCGTGGAGCTCTACTGGATACTCGAGGTCTACTTCT
>JAODVM010064218.1:0-17584 GCA_025400095.1 Phenganax marumi | reverse complement strand
GTTCAGCACGTTATCTGCGACACCTCGATGCTGCTTTTCTTCATCGAAAATAGAGCATACAATGAAATCGTCTTCTGTTCACAGCCATACCATTCCTTCTCTAGACATGGTGCAAGATTCAAAGCCCTCGTTTTTGTTATTGATTACTATTGAACCAACAGCAGGATTTGTTTTTATATTAATCTGTTTATATGGAAGCTATCAGCAATACAGCAGTTGGATCGCTAGGAGAAGGATAACGATGCATGAACAGTAGCATTCCCAGATTGAACTTCTATCTATAGGAAAATTAGATAGAGAGAACACCATAACACCGGCAGATTCTGCACTATAAATGTATTATATAGAACACTCCACAATTCAATTGTATTAGTTAATTATTCTAAATTCTATTTGCTATGTTGCAAATATTAAACGAAATGGCATGTATGGAAATATGCTCGATATCGCAATATTCGTTCTATGTTTTAATGAGAGAATGACGGGCAGTTCTGAATGCATATATTCAATGAAGTTCGTTTCATTCAGGCTTTACAACCATACAGGAATGAACAATACATAGTTATAAGTATTTCATATTACCTTAAAGTACAACGATTACAAGCAATTTCACCAGCATGAAAACTTATGCATATTATTACAGAAATGATACATACAGCAATCACTGTTAAAGTTCATATTGTGTAAACAGGAAATAAGCAAGCCTTCTATGACACTTAAGCGACCGAAGATGGCTCGTCACGCACCCAAGATAGTGCGTAAGGATTTGCTGTTTAGGACAGAAGCTATGAGAGACCACGCTTTTGCAGGATTATAAAGTGTAAAATGAACGAAAACACAAAGAGAAACCATCATACCTGTTTCCTAGAATGAATAATTTAAACTTCTTGACTATAATCAAAAACAAGAGAAGTGGAGGCACTATAGGTCAATTTCCGTTGTATAGCCCACTCCTAGTCAAAAAAACAAACTTCATAATATTTAGCTTTTAGCACCCGTTGTCACTATACTTACCCATGTGGATGGTTAGGTGCAGACGTTACCTGGGATCGTTGCCAGACTCCATAGTTACTTGGATTCAAGTCCCTACCCATGCAAATCCACAAACAGGACCTGACCACCAGACGTCTGCACCTTATCACACTGAATCGATCGATCAGGGGAAATTTGAAGGTTTTGATTTTACTGACACGAAATTAGGAATAGTAAGAGCTAACCAACACACGCACAAGGAGAAAAAAATTTTTTCTTTCAAGATACACTAACTCGGTGGTAGAGCTCCTGCTTGGCTATTCTATAGCTAATGAGCTCCAGGCCAATCCGGCCGCCACCTGTATCCTGTCAAGATACTAGATTTGGTTCCTGCCCAGGTTGCGTGCAGTTTCTAGGCTGTTAACCTTGGTTACTACGTAACCTCATTTAACATCTGTCATCACTATACTTACCAGTGTGGATGGTTAGGTGCAGACATTACCTGGGATTGTTTTCAGACTCCCTAGTTACTTGGATTCAGGTCCCTACCCATGTGAATCCAAACAGGACCTGACCACCAAAGTGACGTTTCACTTGAACGTCACCACTCCAAGTAACCAAAAAACCTCTTTCCCAGAGTTGTCGAGCCCACATCCACACGGGTGTTACTTATTGCGAGGTTGAGCCCCCACTATTATACCCTGCAGTGACTTTGTACCATCATTACTGAGCACTGGTACCAGACCCACGTGCGAAGCTGATCTGCCGTTGCGTGACTATTAGCAATGGGACCACACCCCATTGCTAAGCTGTGCTGCTGTAGAATTAGCAAGGGGACCACACCCTGTTGCTAAGCTGTGCTGCTGTAAAATTAGCAAGGGGACCATACTCCATTGCTAAGTTGTGCTGCTGTGAATTCACTTCAGGACCACCTCCCTTGCTAGGCTGTGCTGTTGTAAAATGAGGAAGGCGCCTGTACGCCTTGGGGAGGAGGTTTTGCTGTTAGAACCTTCTCAATGAAATCGCATGCAGTTGCTTTGCTCGGCCACCAGAGAAATCGTGATGGGGCTATACCCATTGCTAAGTTAAGTTGGCGACTGATTAGCTAAGGCTTCCCTTTAGTCGTTTGGTATTGGCGCATTTGGGCCATGGTTATTTGCTAAAACAAGCTGAGTGATAAAGAATTAGAGACGACCACAACGTTGAGAATGTTATAATGTGCACTGTAAATACTAATTCAACTGATTACAAACTATACGGGCCGGGACCATTTCTATAATATGATGAGGTGTCTGTATATACAATTGATACGCATTACTAAACCATCTCCCCATAGTTTTGATGAGATGATTAGGAATTCCTGCTGCAGCTGCCGAAGTAGCGGCCCCAATTCGAAAGCTGTGACCTGAAAAGTTTCCCTCCAAGCCAGCGCGTGAAGCGGCGTGTTTGAGCCATAGCGTAAGCATTGCTCTTGTCAGAGGCTGCCCAGATGCTCGTCGAAACATGGCTTCAGGACGGCCTCCCCGCTTGTGAAGGTAGTCCACAAGAGCCTTTACTGCACACACTTCATTCCCATAGGTGCCCAGGTGAATAGTGTGCCCTTGGCAAAATGGATCCATTTTTGAACATTTGTTGCATAAGAAGATAAGCTTCGGGTTGTGTAGCCGATCAATTTGAACATTCTGCCAAATGTATATGCGGGTCGAAATTATGTGTCGATGTTGTGAATTCACCCGAGTGGAGGAACCCAAAGAAGCCAGTGCAGCCCCCCCCCCAAAATAGACTGTCATCGTAGTTCTTGAGATCCAAGACGTTCCGAATCCGAAGCAGAACTCCAACGTCACAAGAAGGCGTTTGCGTTTCAACACGCCCTGTGATAGTTTTGTGCCCCGCAAAGCTCATTCCAGCTTAAGGCAGTCTGTCAGTGGATTCGAAAACCATGCTTGATGTGCAGTGAGCGTATGCCGGCGAGATAGACTTTGAGGGACGAAGCCTTGATTGATTTAGGGAGATGGGTGGCAAAGAGCATAAGAGTCCATTCCGATGCCGGCAACGGTGATCCATTTTTGTTGATGCATTGACTCCAGTGACAAAACTCCAAAAACCTGTGCTGTGCTGACTCGTACGTTTGGCGTGTGGAATTGGCGATGCCCTGGTACATTAGTGCACGGGCTTGTTGGCTGGGTTCTACGAGCTCAGTCGGGCTAGCGGGACTACTACTGGTGTTGGGTGCGCCTCCGGGGCCAATTGGTGAAAGAACTGCATGTTAAAACAAGACAACGAGTCAGCAATGCCGTAGTCCTTGCGCGGGACATGCTTTGCGGTGACTTTAAACTTTTGGCGGGTTGGTCACAAAAACAATTCTCTTAATAGTTCCATCAGGTGACTATCTTTGGAGGTGCCTGATGAAATAACCGTGACAACACTCTGGTTATCACAGCCAAACTGAATTCGCCAATTGTGCCACTCGGATCCCCAAACGTTGCAGGCCAGTACAATAGGAAACAATTCCTTATAAGGTATGCTTCGCGACTTTTGGAGTGGCAACCAGTTGCCGTTGAACCATGCACCTGAGTAGAGCACGCCCTATCCCTGGGCCCCAGATGCATCTGTAGACAAGAACAGGTCAGGGACTGGAGCCCAGTTGGGTAGATCAAGGAAATACACACTGTCCCATGTAGGCAGAAATAGATGCCACCAGTCTATGTCTAATTTGCACTCCTTATTCAAGCGTATGAACTTGGATCCCTTACTCGAGTGTCCTTTTAATAAGTCAAGCAAGCGACGCACGAATGTACGCCCCTGTGGAACAACAGAGCATGCATGACTCAATTTACTGACTAGTGATTGCAACTCTTTTAGTCTACACCAACGTTTGGGCAATTTTGGCCAATTCATCTAGAAGTTGAATGATTTTGGAGTGTTTGTCCGCGGGTAACCACACCGTCATTTTGGCTGAATCTAGTTCAATGCCGAGAAAAATTAGGCATGTGGTGAGGCCAATGCACTTTTCCAGAGACAAAGGTATTCCCACTTCACATGCAGACTGATTAATTGCTGTTAGACGGTTTGCACAAATATTAGAATTAGGTGGGCCTAGCTTAAAGTAATAGTCGAGATAGTGTAGAACATCGAGAACTTGGTAATTGTGAACTAAAATCCAATGAAATAAATCCACCAAACTATTAAAAATCGCGGGGGCGAAACGTAAGCCAAAAGGTAGGGCTAAATCGACATAATAACTTCCATGCCAAATCATGCCTAAAAGAAAACGATCATCCAGATGCACTGGAATTATGCGATAAGCGCTTTTAATGTCAACTTTTCCCATTAAAGCACCACATCCAGCTTTTATAATTAAGGAAATCGCATCAGACACTTTGCTGTAAGTAAGCGTGAAATCTTTTTAAATATACCATCACCTACACAATGATCAAACAGAAAAGACAAGTCAATGATTAAGCGCCACCCGCCATCTTTTTTGGGTATAATGCCAAAGCGACTTACATGCAAATAGGGTAATGGTGGCATCAATGTCGGTCCAAAAACGCGTCCTAGCAAAACTTCTTTTGCTAAATACTCGCTAATGATAGAGGGATGTTTGAAAGGGGCAGTTAGCTCACGCAGGTTTAAGAGTTGCTGCTTCTGAGTGGAACCCCAGGTGAAAACCATTGTGCAAACCGTTTAACATATAATCTACTTTGTGCCAATCCGGATGATTACATAATTGAACCATGAAATTGTCTACTTTGATTGGAGAAACTTGGCAAACCTTTGGTAAACACATGTTCGTTTGAGATAAGTAATTAACAGGATTTTGATCTCTAATGTTACCAACAAATGCAATGTCGCTAATCGTGTTTTGCTTGTCGCCTATGGTGAGGCTCCCGGCTAGGACTGCACCGTCGTTTACTCACGAAATCTTGGCAGTGGATCCTGCGGTGCAGGCCACCGCACCCGTTTTGATCACATTGGTGACGAAATCTACAATACTCGTGCAGACTACTGCATGCGCCAGAATTCCACAATGTGCAAATGATTGCTGCATTTTGCTGCTTCATGTAGCTGGTAAAGCAGTCTACCCAAGTCAAAATGTCTAATGCTTCGCCTTTCTTCTGCAAAGAAGTTGTCGTCGTAGCCACAAGAGAGTGCCCTTTGATCACGAAAGATGGGACCTTGTTTGGTGGGTTTTCCAAGCTTTCCAGGGTGAGCTCATGCATTTCAATAAACTTATATGCTAAGAGTTGAGTGACCAATTTTGGGGGGATAGGTGGGTGGTTCGGTCCCAAAATAAATGCTTGGTTGAGGCCCCCAGTAGTTGCCGAAATTAAGGGAGAGGAGAACAGGGAATCGGCCACAGTCGTGCGAGCAACAGAACATACAGGCAATTCAGTAGTACTCGATTGTGGCAGCGACGTTGACCCCGAGATACACATAAAGGAAAGTGCAGTTAACATACCTGATGTTCCTTCGCTCGCTGCGCTTACCACCAGCCTGGGCTGAATATTCTCCCCAAGTGTTTTCAATGCCGCGACTTCGTCTTCGCGTGACTTTTCTCATTCTCTTGAGTCGAGTGCCTTGTCCACTGCCATTTGGATGCCTGTCACGAAGGCCGGGACTTGAACGCTGCTTCCCAATCCACTACTGATGCCAGTGCTCCATTCACTTCCAGTAACTCGCGTTCCGAATTCATAATGTTTTCAAAGAATTCGGGAAAACAAAAAATTTGTCTTTCAAGATACACTAACTCAGTGGTAGGGCTCACTGCTTGGCTATTCGATAGCTAATGAGTTCCAGGCCAATCCGACCACCGCCTAATCCTGTCATGATACTAGATTTGGTTCCTGCCCAGGCTGCACGTGGTTCCTAGGCTGTTAACCTTGGTTACTATGTAACCTCATTTAAAAACATTTTCACTCACGTATCTAACAGCAAACAGTCTTCTTTCACGAGTTTTAGTTGAAAACAAAAGCCGTAATGTTTAGTTGTAAGCGTGTTCAGCGAAAACAAGAACTAACAAACAAAAAACCCCTTCTAAATTGGAGGGAACGATGAAAACCATAATCATTGGCTAACATTTTGGTATGTGTGCATATACTCAGCCATATGAAAATATAGTAAACCTAGAGAATATGTTTAAATATCATTTGCTTGTTGTGACGTGTGCTGTATGAAATGTTCTCAATCTACAAAGAATTGTCAGGCATGTTGTGGTGCTCTTTGAGTAAAGAGCTATGTCTCGTTCATCTGTTCATTTCGACAGGGACTATAAAGAACTATTTCTTTCACATTGGCAGAAATGTATCGAAAAGAAACTGCTGAAAAGTTATGCTGAAGAGATCGCATGTGTCATATCTCGCCTTGTGCTTGAAAACTGTAATAGTTGTCTGATTAGCCACCTGTCGTAAAGACAACACGATTGTCTCATGATGCAGAAGGACAAACAGTTGTGCATGTACTTTGACCCTGCTTTGGAGAAAGTTTCGGAAGCCAAAGTCATGGAAGCTTTCACCAAACGTTTGAAACGATGTGAAACCTAGAGTGAACAGTCTGGAAATGCTCAAGTACATGTGTCATGACTGGAGGTCTGTCTTTTGTGCAGATCAGAAGCAAATGTTAAAACAAGAGATTTACAAGCTGCTGTAAATGTTTGAGTTTCCTGCAAAAAGACTGCACGAGCTCTGTTTTTGATCATAATCATTTGAGAGCATCAAGTGCAAGTATGTCTTGGAGAGATATTGTAACCAGCCGGTTTTTGAACAAGCAGGAAAATCTGATAATCTTGAAATTGGTGCATCATATGGTACAAGCAAATATGATACCGACAACGCTTATCGATAATTCAACGCTATACTCAACTTTGTTAATGCAAGTCATGTTAGAAACATTGAAGGGCATAACGGTACCGCCAGCCCCCCAGGGGAATAACTTCACTTACCACTTGAACGCAAAGGAGGTCATGATGCAGGACCTAAACGCAAAGAACGCAAAGCAGATCATGCATCTGGAAGAACAGACTGGCGTGAATCTAAATCATTATCTTAAACTGAAAATTGAAAACTCCTGTATTTCAAACTTTTAACAATATAAAACTTTCAACTGTTATATTTAATTCATTAATATCCATAAGGCAATGCTTTGTATTCTTCAACAATAACACGTTTATCATAAATGATGCGATAGTCGTTTTTCAGGCGTTTGGTGTCAATGTCTTTGTCTTTGCATTTCTCATGATCTTGTACGAGATATTGATGGTCACTTTCTCCTTCACTTCATCAATCATGTAATATTGCACCAGTTAATGTATGACGTCAAAGTTAACTGTTTGCCTTGTGGTGCAATTCAGCGTGATTACGCGCACTTTTGTTTCGACTTCGCCTGTATTGGTCTGGTAAGCATAATTCTTTGGGCCACCAGACACGAATGCAGTGATGTGATCGCCTTTCAATTCGTCAGTTATTTCGCCCAGATAAGGATGGAGTGGCAGTTTGGGCTTGAAGGGGTTTGCTCACGAAGATCACCAAGTCTGTATCGTAATACAGCACCCTTTCCTGCAACATTTCCAATACCCCATACAACTTGAGACGTGCATAAGCGGTGGTGAAGGCTGCGATGATCACGTTGGTTTGGCTTCACGCTGGATGAAGTTTTCGTTGTGTTTGTAATGAACTTTGATCATTTCATCACTCATGAATCTCGCGTCGAGAATGTTGATTTCGTCCAAGGTGAGACAGGCCAGAGACCTTTTCACATCTTTCACCTTTTCCACCTTAGTCATGTTCAGGCGCTGTGCGAATTTGCCTGGAGAAACAAATGAGAAGTTTAGTTAATTTTTTTTTGTCGTATGAAGATTTGAGAAATGTGTGCTTACCCCAAAACGAATTGAGCATCAGTTTTGCCAAGGCGCTCACTCCAGGATTGTGTTCGATTTTACTTCGATCCAGCTGTATCTCTTCCACTTCAAGATAGTCATCCACATATTGTTGCTTTGTTCTTCCATGTACAGTTCTTGGGATAACCACTAGATTCCTGTTTGATCTTCAGGAAGTGTCAACGTATTCTTTGAACAGCTCGTTGGTGGTTTGATGGAAATGCCATACTTTGTGTAATTACAGGACCTGGTAACCTTTCTCCATGGCTTTCTCCAACTCTACGCTGCACCAAGTTTCAGGAACGACTCTTTTGTCATTGGTATGGGTGCAGGGGGTCTTGTCACACCTATCTGCACACGTTTTGCAGAGAGGGAACATCAACTTGCCCTGAGTATGATACGGAAGCACAGGATGGAAAAGACCTCGAGGTGGAAGCACCGTGCACTTGATCAAACCAAAGTAGCTGGAGATGTCGTCAAAGTTCTCCGTGATGATGTGCAGATGACCCACCACTGTTCGCATCATTTTGTTGCACCACGGATAGAGACTGGTAAAATCCACATATCTGTAAAAGAAGAGAATGAATGAGGTGTCATCACACTTCAACGACGTCAGTTGATCTACCTTATCTTTTCGCCCTCGCTGCATTCATGGTATAGTTTAGCAGCATTGGTATGTCCACCAAAGAGAGCATCACGAGGTTCAAACAGATCCGCCAGATCATAGCTGTCAAAATACACTTTTGTGGCGTTGTCACGTTCCAGTTCTTTCCTGAGGTCACATTCCCACATCTCGACCACCTTGAATCCTCTGCCTTTGAGGTACAACGTTTTTTCAACGGTTGCTTCATGGAGATCGTGCATGGTCTTTTGGCTGACAGCATTCACTGTATCCCTTGCATAAAATTTCGAACTGTCTGCAATAAAAAAATTAGAACGTTTTTTTCATGGTGCAAAAAGAAATGCAAATTGCAAAGTTAAATACTTACTGTGCCAGAAGCATCCATGGAACTCAAATGCCATCTTAGGGTCTTAGGGACTTCGTGATATCCGTCAAGGAAATAGTGGCCAACACTTTTCTCTCCACCATTCCATTTGTGTTGGATGTAGATATCATTCTTTTCAGCCGTGTAGGCCAACCATTTCAGCGCGATGTTGGACGGTGTTGCCAGATGAATTTTCAGAATGTTCATGCTGCGCATGTTCAAAAGTTCACAAATTATCCATCAATGTTTACAAGTCGACAAAACTTGAGTAATTTGCATCTATCGACTGTTATGCATGAAATTATACATGAAAATAGTGGATATGGTAATTTATATAACTTTTTGATACATTTGTATAATGTTGTGATAACGTTTAACGTCTTTAAGGTAAATATATTAAAGTTAAATACGAATTACTGTACACTCTCACTCTCGCTTGAGTCTTCAGCATAGAGAATGTCAGATGTCATACGACTTAAAGCTTCGGTTGATGGAGAAAATTTGACACAGCCTCCTGACTCCTTTACTCCATGTTTAACTTTGAAAGTAGCCCGGACTGACTTTGTGTGCAACCTATTCCTTCCTTTGGATTTGATCGCGTTAACAGAAGAAAAAACTCTCTCCACATCAACATTTGCGTGTGATAAACAGAGTATGTTCTGCATAAAATCAGACAAAACGGGAAACTGAGCAGTTCCCAAGCCATCTGTTATCTGAGACACCCTTCCCCAAAATTCCTCGAGTTCACTATCATCGGTGTCAAAAGGCAAGGGGTTAATAGTAAGTCGACGCCATTTGGTATCTGGAATTTGGAACTTGGACTCCAATATTATGTTAGGAAACGCAGCAGCTAGGGGAACCAGTGATGGACACTTGGAGTGGCTTACGCAGGGATCTAACACCTGGAGCATCTCAATAACAGGGTCTCCAATTGGAAACCGCACCTTAATCTGTGACGCTGCATCAATGAAAAACTCTTCAACACATTTCAGGAAATGTTGGATATCTGTTGATCTTAACTGCTTGTATTTTTCTTTCGCAAGGCTCAACGTAACCATTGCACCCATGTACATTTTCGGCAAGGGGAGAAGATTTACTTGACTAGCAGGATCAATATCTTTCAGAGGTGTTTGCTTCCAGTACGCCTTAATTAAGTAACAACTGAGAAATTCTCTGTACATTGCTTCAAGACCAACGTGTAAACAGTGCACTGATGTCTTCGCACTTTGGAACATCACATTCAGTTGTGTGAACTTTTGCAGTACAAAATCTAAGAAGTAGAAGTACAGCTTCCAAATAGGATTCTGGAGCAATGAAAAATTTTTGTTTGAAGACAACAACTTATCCACATTTGCTACAGCTTTCAAGTACTCCATGAGAGCATCCCACTGCTCGATAACTCTTGATATGCATGAGTGCAGAGAGAGCCATCTTGTCTGGCACGGATGAAGCAAGTTGTGAGGCTCCACATTACAAAAATTTTGCACAACCTTGAACTCTTCCTGGCGCTTTGCACTACGACAAAAATAGTTGTATATATCGCGTAGTAGGTCCTCAGCAGTCCTAGGAAGTTTCTCACAGGCATGCGACACACACAAATGGGCTGTGTGGCAAATACAACGCATGACAAATACGTTAGGGAGCTTTTCTTTCAATCGAGAGACAACGCTATTAAATTCCCCAAACATAATGTTAGTTGTATCAGATGCATAACCAATGATGTGCTTAAGGGGAATGTTGCTGTTTTCAAATACGTTTACTAGTGTTTGAAACAATGTTTCTGCGTCACTTTGAGGAACCTCTATCAAATCATGAAGTTGACATTTGATGAAAAACGATTCCTTATCGTAGTGCCTTGTGACAATTGCTAGCTCTTTACAGGAAGAAACATCTGTTGTTTCATCAATAATAACCGAGAAGTGATTGTTTTGTAAACATTCGACATGCTGCTCATGGAAATAAGGCGATAGCACTTTTTTTACAATGCTGCTTGTTTTGGTCCATTTTGAATGAAACTGAGCAGCAATCTTAGAGTCAGGGCATAACAGCGGTAAGAGATCATTAAAATGATCCATAATATTAAATGATAGGTTGTGTTCACAAAGAAATCCAGCCATTTGTAATTTGGCATTACGAACTCCCTCTTGAGATGCGGCGTTAACAAGCATAGAATCTATTCTATTAAGTTAAGGATCAACTAAAAGACTTGCTTTTTGTTTGTGGTAAGTAGTATCACTATGCTTTTTTAAAGCAGTCACAACCTCTGCCAATTCCCTCTTGCAAACATTGCAGTATGCTTTGTCTGGCTTTTTTTGAACTGGTTGAAGCCATCCCTTGAATAAAGATTCTTTTTCCCATGCTTTCCTATACTTTTGTTTGTATGTTTTCTTCGCCGTTGATTTTGTGTTTAACAACTGCAAGAATAGTATGAACAACTTCAATATAAAGTTTAAATTTCAAGCTGCATGAGTGAATGTGAAATAAATACCATTGAACAGTCAACTTGTCATACGTAGCCTTCGAAAAAGGAAATTCCATTAGCTATTTCTGTTATGCAATTTTATATTCGTATTTTGGGTGCAGATTTTTAAATACAAAAATATCATTACATATTAACTGAATTTTTTCACCCACATGAAAACGATTTGAATTGACGTTGTAAAAAATACTTCATACCTTTGGTGTTTTGGGCAACAATACAGTCACATTTTCATAGCCACTTTCACTTGATTCATCGAGTCCTAACTCTGACGACGAGCTATTTTCCATCTTTATAAAATTTTGTATTCATCAAGCGGTTGAAAGATTTTATTTTTAGAAACATGTTGGCGTTGCATCAAAAATACAAATCAAACAATCCACAAACAATGGAATCTATCATTGTCACATGATATACCGTCTAGTTCCAATATTTGCCGATGAATGTCCGATGATTAACGATTCTTTGTCCCAAAACTTCAATGTGTATATCCATTATTACTAACCCTTGTCCCCAATAACTCAAGAGTTGTCGAGTTCTTAAAAGGTTTTTAATTTTCTAAGAAAGTTCATGAAATGTTCACAAAATTATTTTTGTTCACAAATTTTTGAAAATAAAACCAAAAGTTCATAAATCTATAAACTTTGTTCACAATCTGGCAACTTGGATTGTTTGATTTTCGGATGGTAACCATGGGGTGGAATGATAGCAATGCTGTTGGCTTTGAGGAAATTGGTTCGAAACACAAGAGTGCATGCCGACGCAATGGTGAGTCATTCTTCAAATGGATCAATCTTGGTGATGTCGTGGAACAGTTGGCGAAATTCAAGGCAGCAACGAGCGAGAATTTCCACATTGGAATGACAGTATTCAAGATTTCCTGTTGGAAGTTGAACACATAATTTTTCTGCTTCAAAGGCTCATACCATTTGAAGAATTTCTTTTGTCCATCAGGAGACATGCCATCCGGATCGTAGTACCATGGATCAGGAAGTTCACCGACATAGTTTTCGTTTTCTTTCTTGTTGAAGTGATAGGAAAAATAGCCTTTGGCAAGTTTGTCCAAGCCGAAAGTTTTGGGAAAATCGGCGAGTTTCATCGGTATAAGGTTCAAAGAGTAGGTGAACTTGATGTTGAGCATGAGAACATAAAGGCTAAGGATCTTTGTGCCACACATAATAACTTTGGAACCATGCCGTTCTCATGTAAGTACTGTTGAATGAAATACCCATCGTAGCCTTGAAAATTATGCGCTACCACGATAAAGCCCACATGTTCTAGCGTGAAGAGCCATTCGCAGAATTTGTTTCTCGTGTTATCGCCTTGGAAGATCCATTCGCCATCGGCCTCATTTTGGGTGATGCACAAGTTCGGTTTGTGGTTCCCGTTTTCTTGGTGACACTCAAAATCAAATGACCCCGTTTAAGAACAGTGTGACATTGATCACACTTGGCGAGAGAAGAACACATAGATTTTGCCTTGTTTGTGGTTTGTTTGTGTCAATCGAAAAATTCTTGACTTTTAAAAAGGCGATTACAATCAGTGCAAGGAGTCCACGCAATAATGGGACAGTTTAGAAAACCACACGATTTGCATGCACCAGGACATAAATGCTCCGGAACGTGATCACATGCTTTTTTACATGAGTGACAATACTTTTTACAAGCAAAACCGGCAGGCATGCTTGTGATGACATCATAGTGGTTGTCATGCAAAAACAAATAAATTCTTTTGTCTTTGTCAGGTCCAGAGTAAATGATGGACTTTTGATGTTCTTTCAAAACGATATTTATTTGATAGTCAGAGAGAAACGTTTGAAATTGTTTGACTTCCTCTAAACCGCACTTTCCTAATGGAACACCAGCATTTTGGTGTAATTCAAGAGCCAAACGTGTTTGGAGTGGTTTACGATGATCGGCTGTCATCTTATATCGACAATCCTTTTCAATTTTGGCAACAGAAACGAGGGCTGGAGCTACACAGATATCATCTTTGTTTTGGATTCAAATAAGTGAGTCTTTTTTGGCCAAATGTGTTTCTAAATTAATCTCACTTTGTTTAGTGCCTGTACCGCCATTCGGCATTTCAACGTGAACCAAATTGACATTGACATCTTCATTCAGACAAAATTCATGATTGGATTGTGTGACACACTCGATTTGAGCTAAAACGTGCTTCGTTGTCAGTTGGCGAAGGGACATGAAAGGAATAGAAATGGGTTTCTCAAGCTGAGGCAATTGCAACACAAAACGGACTTGATCGTGCTCAGGAATATCTTGCGTGACAGAATTCATTAAACGTTCAAAGATTTCATGTAAACGATTGTGGTACGGTGAGAGTTCCAAATGAGCAAACATGTCCGTGAATTGCACCGTTTAATCTATTCCTGTTGTTCAGAATTATTTCACTCGTTGTTTCAGGTTTTTGACAGTGAAATAATTACTATCGCTAATCTCGTTTGCTTTGCTTGTTCCTGCACCGTCGTTCATTTCATCATGCGACTGTTTCTCTTCATGGCCAACTTGAAGTAACGGCTGGTCATTTTGCCAGTCACAAAAAAGCTTTCCCTTTTACCTGAAGGCCAACAACAAGTTAAATCATGTAGCTGCAATACCTCCAAAAGTGGCTTGTCATTCTGCCAGTCGAGCAGAAAGTGCTGTCGTTGTTCGGGCGTCCAGGAGTTTGTCAGAGTTGCAGCAAGGCCAAGTCGTTCATTTTCGATGCGCCATTCTACTATACGGGACATAATTTCCGCTTTCCTTTCGAAGACTAAGCCTTGCTCATAGTACTTTAACATGTACATGTTTTCTAATGCCACAAGCTCTTCAATTGTTTGACATTCTGCTATTTTGACAACCAAATCCATCTCTAAAATTTTCAAAAATTGTTTTTAAGAAACTCGAGTTGCTATGACAACGACGGTGAATACTTCATGCACTTACTGGTTCAAAAGTTTAGTCAAAGTCAAGTTCTCTCCACGAAAGCCATGAAAAAAGATGTTTACTGAACAAGCACGATACCGATGTAGCCAAAGCCAAGTTCTCTTTGTGAAAGCCATGCAAAGTATGGTGTTGTTTACTCAACAACCTTTATTTATATTACGAAAATCCGGTTGCAACCAGTTCACAGTAACGTCACCTTACTACTATTAGATTGCATTTCCTCTTTATTATATGAGTTTTTGTAGATAAATGGTTTTTGTGCATACATTAGCAGGTGGCTAATACTAAGTTGTAATAGCAACTTCTACTAATTTCAGTTGTCAGCTCATGCAAATGTGTCGTAGTAGTAGCTTCTACTCATTTTTTAGCAGTTGGGAACATGGCACACGATTTTTAGCTCATTACTTATTCGTGAGGAGGTCTCAAGCTCATTCATTATTCAAAATGGCACTAAAGTATTTGCTAAAGGCATTTATCTACAAAAAACCATTTAATAAAGAGACAATGAAGTTTAATAGTAATAATACTACTACAGAGCGAAAAGCATTTATCAACAAAAATCCTTATAATAAAGAGACAATGAAGTCTAATAGTAATAATACTACTACAGTGTGAAAAGCATTTATCCACAAAAAACCTTATAATAAAAGGACAAACATGAATGAAGAGCAAGCTAGAAAAGTACTTTATATTGGAGGAGATGATTCACAATTCACTGTGAGACCAGGTCCAGAGCAACTTCAATATTGTATTGAAGCTCGTGCTGCTAGAGGGGAAGATCCTGGCATTGAAGGCGATACACAAACAAACAAAAATAAACCTTTTATTAAAGATAAAAAAGTAACAAAAAACGACGATTTAGATGCAATTCCAAAACAGTATGAAGTGGAAATGTTTGATGCATTAAGAGACTTAAACAACAATATGAAAAAGACACCCGAAGACCATAAAAAACATATAGATAAGTTTAAAGAACAACTTAATAAAATTAATAGTAGAAAATACACTGCAAAAGTGATAAAAATCATGTAAACAAAAATATAACAAGATATGTAGATAATTTGTATAGATACGGTAAAAAGGAGGGAACAAGACTAGCAATACCCCCTAAACAACTACCCACATCATGGCAAGATAGAAAACGAGCTACATTGAATAAAATAAAGTTAAACTTTAAACTAAAACAAAGACGAGAGAAAAAGAAGGAAGTAATAGAAAGAATAAAAACAGAGTTTAGACAAATCGCGAAGTGGGCACAAAGCACCTCTAGAAGACCCATCCCAAAACCGCGAACAACAAGACCAATGACTGTTGCAGAAAGATTCCTTCAACAAAAAACAACAAAACCACTAGTAGAACCATTAAGAAACACTAATGCTAGATCTTACAAACTAAAAGGTAGTATAAATGTAGAACCTCTTAGACCAACACAATATATTAAGCCTAAACCAAAGCCAATACCAAACCTATAACGTTTCTAAGAAGAAAGCTCAATGAATGGTATAATTGGTTAGTGGATTATGTCCCAGAAAAAGTAAAACCTAAAGTGTCTGATAATTATAATAAGATGAAACAACAAGTTATGAAAGCATTTGAATCTGAAGCACAATGACCAGAACCAGAACCAGAACCTGAGCCCATTCCAGAAGACAAACAAAGTGAACATAAAACTGAGAAACAAGTCGAAGCATTAGAAGGACAATCACATACTTATACTATTGAAGGGGAACCTGATTATGATCCAGAGACATGGCTTAGAACAAGAGTTAGAGACACCGTTATGAAACATTTAAAAAAACTCCAAGGTAATAAAGTTGAACTCATATTAGTTTGTTCTATGGTGAAAAGAGATCCAACCACAGATAAAATAATAGAATGAGACATAGACCATTTCAGCTCCGGGTACCGTAGAATCTTATTACGATCAAACATAGAAAAAATTTATGATGGAATGGTGGAGAAAATACTAACTAGCTTTACCGAAAAACAAAAAGCAGGATCCGGTTGGCAATTTGAGAAGATCATTGGACTAGACATCCACGTGGCAAAGTAGAAACCTCTTAAAGGATCATCTTATATTAATACACCAAAATGGCTTGCAGATAAGAAGGCTATTATAAATCCAAAGAACAACTTTGTTGATGATGAACATGGCAAACCTGACCAAGGTTTTAAATGGGCTGTCTCAGTGGCAGAGTTTACGAAACCTGGATGTAAACATCGTGATAGAATTACTAAAGAACTCATAGAAAAGTCAAAAGCTCTAGATTGGACCAACATAAGATTTCCTACACCCATAGAAGACATTAAAAAGTTTGAGAAGAACAACAGCATCAAGATAAGCTTATTTGGATACAATGAAAAGGATAGAGTGTTTCCAATGGCGCAAATTCATGATAGTCCAGACATAAGACTACTACTATTAAAAGAAAACATTATGTTGTGATTAATAGTATGTCCAGATTGGTTAGATCACAAGTGACTAAGAGACATGATAAAATCTATGTGTGTGACTATTGTTTGCCATACTTTGGGAGAGAAGACTTATTACTAACGCACCAAGACTTTTGAAATAAAAATAAAAATGGGAAGACGTATCCGATCAAACGAGAACTGAGATTCATTGACTCTTGCAAGTTTACGCCTTTCAGTTTAGGGACTCTTGCAGGAAACTTACAACCCACAGATTTCATTAATTTGAAATGGTACTTTAAAACCATGTAGAACTACTATCTAGAAAAGGAGTTTATCCCTATGACTACATGTACGGCTTTGAAAAACTATTGGAAACGAAGTTGCCTCCTAAAGAGGCATTGTATTCCAAGCTGAATGATGAACATATTACTGATGAGGACTACATTCATTCCCAAAAAGTTTTCACTACTTTCAAAATGAAGACAATAAAAGATTACCATGATCTCTACTTGAAAACAGATGTTTTAATATTAGCTGATGTGTTTGAACAATTTCAAAAAGTTTGTAGGAAACATTACGATCTAGATCCTCCATGGTATTGTACTTCCCCAGGATTAGCTTGGGACGCTGCGTTGAAACACACCAATGTAGAATTAGAACTATTACATCAGCAAGATATGTACCTCATGATAGAAGGAGTTCGTGGTGGAGTGTCCATGATCACAAAATGACATGGGGTTGCAAATAATAAGTACTTAGAGAACTACGATCCAAAGAAACCGACCATGTACATTCCCTACTTAGATACAAACAATTTATATGGTTGGGCCATGATGCAAAAACTACCAACTCATGGGTTTGAATGGATGACAAAAGAAGAACTCAAAGATTGGACCAACATTCCATGTATATTAGAAGT
>JAODVM010064107.1:0-17587 GCA_025400095.1 Phenganax marumi | reverse complement strand
AAGCTTTTGGGCCCAGGGCACACCTTTAGGGCCATTTGTGAAGGCTGTCACTTTCAACAGCTCAGGTGCATCTCGACCGATGAGAATGCTGATCTTGGCATCTTGGTCTAATAGTGATATATCCTTGCTGATTTCTCTAACGTGGAGGAAGAGCTTCGCCATGGTAGGGGTTGGAATCTCGGTTTTGTCTAGTGGTATGTGGCCGCACTGCACGAGGTTCAGTAGTTTAGTGACTGTGCCACATGTTTACTTCACCAGAAGGTTAGACACTCGTATGCCATACTTCGTTTCTTTGGCACCACTGCATGTCATGAGGAGGTATTTCTCCCGAGGGCTGTCAGTGTCCAAGGAATCTGCCAGCTCTGGACTTATCATTGGTGCATTACTTTGGTCATCCATTATGGCATACAACCGTTTTCTATTCTCTGAATTATCTTTTAAGAACATGTCTACAAGGAAAATCTTGCTACAGGATAGTCCCCCTGAACTCCCTCGACAAACAGAAGCGCATCGTGATTGCAGATCTTCACCAACTTGCTCCTCGCCGTCATCTTTTGCCCCGTCTTCTTGTTTCCTGGCCTTATTTTTGTGTAATATTGTTGGATGCCATTTGCTCTTGCACTTTCCACATTTCATGTTGCCTTTGCATGGCTTCGCTTGATATTACTTGACCAATGGTCAGAAACAAAGACCAGCTTTCTTGATTCACTCAGTCCTTTCTTCCAAAGATTTTTTGCTAAATGCCTTGCACTTGCTAAGTTCATGTCCTTTTCTTTTGTGATATGAACAGTTTTTTTTTGTTCTTATTGCTGACGCTACTTGTTTCAACGTTGCTGATCATGTGAAGTTTGACTTTAGTAGTTCTAATTACACAAGGGCAACATTTCCTTTTACAACAAGTGATAAGATGAAATCGAACAAGCTGAGACAAAATTTAGAAAAACTAGAAAATGAAAAAACAAATGTAGAAAACGCAAAAGTGAAACTTTTGAACCGGGAACAAAGTCTTATTAAAAAATATAATAAGCTACAACGTAAGATGAAGAAATAAAAGATTTTATGGGAAAATCAGAGATTTTTCTTATAATAAATAGACAACCAAAACGATCAAAGATCGCGAAGCGCTAGACCACAACCACTGTTGTTGAAACGAGAAGCACTATTGAAACTTGCTTCTGCAAAAGAGATCAAAAATTATGTGGCCTACATTAAGAAAGTTTCCGAAAAAGCTTTAGAACATATTTACCAAGATTACCAACGCGAACAAGAGGAATCCATGAACGAGATGCTTGCAGACACAGTCATTGGAAAATTCGCAGAGCTCATGGGCCATCTAGAACTCATCGAGAATCCCACACAAATGGGTAGGGAACTTTCCAACAATAAACCATTTAAACAAGATGTGAAATTCATTTTAGGATACATTACACCTTATATTCCACTCAATGGAATTTTCTCTGGAGGACTTATCGTGGGTAAACATGTTGTTAGTAAACAATGCGAACGAAGTGAGCGAAGCGAGCTGAAAAATAATAAATTAAAGAATGCAAAGAACAAACGAACGAAGCGAAAGGCGAATCACAAACAGAAATCAAAACAACCATCGAGACTTAGGAATTTAAATGAATTTTCAAACAAGACCAAAGCATTAGATTTACCATTACCGAATGAACGAAGTGAGCCTTTTAATATGATCATTGTAGGTATGACGTGTTGTGGAAAAACTTATCATTTACTTCGTCCATTGGAGACCCAGTATATGAATCATTTTGATTGTATATTTTTGATTTGTCCCACTTATGAATTTAATAAAACTTACCAAACTTGGTCTTACGATAAAGATGAAAACTTCATTGTGGTGAATTGTGAGCAAGACGACGTCGAACCCTTTTTAAGACACATTGTAGACTTTGGAAAAGGAACCAACAGTTTAATTATTTTAGATGATTGTGCAGCAAGTAGGTTTGTGAAAAGTAGAACTTTGGAACTCGTTAAATTAGCATTTTCAGCAAGACATTATGGACTTTCAACTATAGTTGTTACACAACAATTGACTTCCATTGCAAAACCTTATCAAGAAAATATTTCTAAGTTAGTTTGCTTTTATAATCCATCTAGAAAAGATATGGAACTCATCATTGACGACTACCTTGGACATGTGTCCAAAGAAGAGAAACATGACATTTTAAAAAAATTAAAACATATTAAGTGGTCCAAGCTGGTGATTTCGTTGAGGTTTCCCTATGAGCACTACGAACCTTATTTGATAGGTAAATAAAAAAATGTATAACTTTTTAAAGAAGTTATACATTTAAAAACTTTGTTCGTTTTGCTCGCTTTGCTCATTTTGTTAGCTTAAACTCACTACGTTGGTTTTTGTTTTAGTTTACTTTGTTCGCGCTTCGCTTCAGTTGTTGTGTAGTCTTGATGTTGGTGGTAAAAGTATCATTATAATTAAAACTCGTGTTGAACATCAATCTCGTTCCGTTTTGACCAATTCTCGAGGTGCAACCACAAGACTTGTTGATTTTTACTTCTTTAATCAGGTGTCCAGGATTATTTAGATCTGGAACAAAACGTTCTGTACGATCTGTGTGTATGCAATTACCCATTTATTTATATCGTTTATTTGACTAATTTTGTTCGTGTTCGCTGCGCTCACATTAGTAATGAACACTTTCAATAAGTTCATTTTTGAAATTCACGAGTCCATCACTCACCACAAAAATCTTACACATTACATTTGCACTTGTGGCTTTCTTTTTAATCTCCAGTAGAACCCCATTTTGTGTATTGACTAATTTTTTACCAGATCCTACAACTTCATTGTCTTCTACAGAACGAAGATCCACAACTAAGGCGAACTTGTCTTTGTAGACGTTTCTCATGTTGATAGTAGATTCTTCATAATGTTTGAAAAATCGTTTAGCTTCACAGAAGAGGTCTTCTTTTTGGAGTCCTTGACTATATACAGAGTTAGGAACTCCTTAAATAGTAATTTTAACTCACTCAATATTAGGATAAAAGTGGGATTTGCTGTCGGTGATGGTTTTGGGTCTAAATAACATAACGATGACTGCCATACTTTTTCATGGTAAATTGATGGTTTCATTGACTAATGTACTAGCTTTGTCCCATTCCGCTGTTTTCATCAAAGTCATATACTCATAGCTAAAACTTCATAGCCTGCAATCACTTGATTGGCTAGATCTTTGTTATCAATGGTTTCATATTCAAGCTCAATGTTTTCTAATGTATAACCTTCTACTTTTTGTCCTGATTGTGCTACCATGATATCTTCAGCTTGAGCAAGTCCAATCCTAAATTGGAAATTATGGGTCAAGAAGTAAGGAGTATATTGTCCATGGTCTCGGATGATTTTGTTGAGTTTAATTTTATGTTTGGTACCAAGAATGGTGCTCATTAATTTATCAGACACTTTGGAAGTATCCCCCGAACTTGCTCCATCATCTGATTTAGAAATAAGCTTCCTTGTATTCTCGTTGGCAATTCCAAATTCAATGAGATTGTCTCAAACATAATCAGGCAACCAGAGGTCTTTATAAATTTCCATTCACTTTGGCCATTGTTGTCATAGGTGATTTCACCTCCCACAGTAATACTAAGTTTGCTGGTGAGTACTTTTCCAAGATTATTGAGGAACCAGGACTTGCCATTTTTGTTTTTAAAATTAAATTTCAAACATAGACTTCCTGGGATCAAGCTCCTGGGATCTAGCAAGTGTCCGATTTTAATTTGGGAATGTCGACATAAAGTTCTTCTCCTGGATTTGCTTTGTTGGGATTAAATGTAATCACATGTTGTGTTCTATTTCCTGTAATATCCGATATTTTTAATTTTCCAAAACCAGGTGTTAGACTAGTCAAATTCTTTATGGTGTTGTTCATTTATTGTAATAGAAAAATTTTATTAATTTTTACATTTTGTTTGTCTTGTTTTATACATATCCTAAACGAACCAAGTCAGCGCCAAAACCTGGATCCAAAGATTTCAGCTAAGAAGCTCACCCCTTTTGCTCCCCATTTTAAAATACTAGATAATAGATTTAACACAGTGCTAGTGATAGGACCTAATTGTTTTGCTAGGTTTCCCAACGCTTTTGCAAACCTTGACACTCCTTGAGCTCCTTTTTTAACTGCATACCTTGCGTTTGTGACCACTGTGGTAATGATTCCAGCAATCGCCCTAGCAACACCACTCAATGCGACTAAGTTGTTTTTAGCCCATTTTTTTAACTTTTCATATCGACTTAAGCTGTTGTTTTCTGTTTCATGTTTTAAAATGTCTTGTGTTTCTGGTTCTACAGTCCTTATATTGTTTTCTAGTCTTATTCTATCAGCGGACAGCTTAGCGATATTTTCAAACGTATCATAGACAGTTTCTTTATCTGGATCAGTTTCTCTTAGTTTTTGTAATTTCCAATGGTCAGCTTCTTGTTCTAAGAGTTCTAGTTTTTGTTCAGGTGTTTGCGATTCTGGCATGTGGAGATACCCACAAAGTTCTCTTAGTTGTTCTTTTGTAACGAGAGGTTCTTTTGTAGTTAGATTTTCCAACATTGAGTCTATTTCATCTTCGAGTTTTTCAATTGTATTTTCAGTGACTTCACGCATTATTTCTTCCAAGCTGTCACTACTGATGGTGTCTAGTTCTATGCTTTTGAGCTGAGGTTGTTCCAAAGTGTTCAGCTTGTGCTTTTTCTGCAAGTTGTTCAAACTCATCTATGTAGGGTTGAAGTTTTTTATTTTTCGAAAAGCTAAATTTACCATCTTCTAGTACAATGATCGGTTGGTTTTTAAATTCTCCTCCAATGACTTGTCCTCTTTTACTTATTCTCACTTTAAACTTTTCTATAAGTTCTTTAGAACTAGGTCCATCTTTTTTAACAACACTGTGTTCTAAAAAATTCATGAGAAATTTTTTTTATCTGCAGTTCTGATCTTTTCATAGTAGCAACATCTTTCTTCATATCAGGTATGTCATCAAATGTTTCATCCCAATCATAGTTGGGTTCATTATCGTTGTCAAAAATAGTTTCTTCTTCCTCGAGTCGTTCGCGCTCTCTACCTATATCATCATCAACTTCTTCATCAATATTATTATTGTCTAAGTCGTCCATCTTTATTTTGTCTTCTTGTTCATTGTCAAGATCAAAGTCTTTAAACTCTGCGTCCATTTATTTATAGGTCTTTAATTTCACTTTTCTTCACTCAGGAATTGTGTCTGTTGTTGTAGCCCATTCATTTGACCAAAGCCATGTCGCCTCTTGTTTTTAGGACTTTCTCCACTCTGTAGACGTTGTCTTGTTTATCCACGGGGGACAATTCTTCTTCATAGAGCTTAACCAAAATAGGATCATTGGAAAATGTAATGTCTCGTATCTTGTACGTGGTTGGATCCCCTCAGAACACTTTGTTGATTTAAATATTTCTTCGGTGAAGTTGATTTCATATCCTTTTTTAAACACGTTTTTATACTTGGACACACAGACTCTATCATCAATTTTACATTTAGGAATCAGATATCGTCCTGTCCAATGGCCATACAACGTTAACCACACTTGGTTTTCATTGGACTTGTTGACTTCAGCTGGTTTCATTAAGATTGTATTATGTTTTGTATGATTGTAGTTATTGACGAGCTCATCTAAAATGTCCACCCATTTATAAGTTCCTTTGGAATAGAAGTATTTCCACATGATCGATTTAAACGTTCTATTGAATCTTTCGACGATAGCCGCTTTTTTATCAGACTGTGTGGAAAAGTATCTAATGTTATGGTCTACTAAAAGGTTTTTCACACCCACGTTGTAGAATTCTTTTCCTTCATCAAATTGGATTACGTTGGGGCATTTTTCAAATCTTGTTTTAAATTGTTTTAAGAGTTTGTCTGCACCTTTTGTCACATTTTGGGTGTCCTTTTTACGTACAGATATCACAAACGCATACCAGGACAATATTTCCACACCCATTAAGATCCAATTATAACCATTGTTCTTCATTCTACACTTAGACATGTCCACGAGGTCTAATTGTATTTGTTCATCAAGCTCGTTCACATAAGTTTGTAATGTTTTATGCTTTCTCACAATACGTTTGTATCTCGTGTAAGTGTCTTGGGTTTTCAAACATTCTCTGATTTGTTTTCTAGTAACGAGTAGTCTGTCTTCGAGTGCTTTTCGATAAAGTGCCTCCACAGATCGATACCCTGTTTTGGGATCATAATAGAGATTTCTTAAATCTTGCTTGTTGGTAGATGCTTTTAGGTTGTCTTGGAGCTCAGTTGGTTCTTTCAATGTTTTGAATGGTTTGATCATTTATTGTACATAAATTTCTAGTAAAACAGATCCTATTCCAACATCCCCAATATTAGTGCTTGTATCAAAGTTTAGTTTATTTCATATACCATTATACAATGGAACTTGGCTTTGGATATCTTTAAAATGGGTGACAGATCCATCTAAGCTTTGTGTTGTTGTGATCGGTAAACTAACAATTGTAGAACTCGGTTGTCCGTTTGTGTCAAAATTATAATTTTTGTTGACTAAGTCACAATTGATTTTAATATATCTCTGTCCTAGATTGACATCAGCTTCATGTTTGGACATGGTCCATGTGTCTGCAAGTATTTCTTGGGAGTTTCTAAATCCTAAGAGTTGCCCAAATGTTTTAAGTTTAAGTTTGTTATTTTTGAAACAAACCTTCACTTTGTTATCAGGTGTTTTTTGGATCTTGATGCCTTCTTTAGATAGTTTTTGTTCTTTTTCCTTAAACATCCAATAACCATGATCGAAACTAATTTTTTTGTTTCCACTTGTGATGTTGTCGTTGTCCTTCATGATGTTTTTATAGTTCCAAAATACAGAAGCTGTTTAGAGAAACATGTTTGAACCTGATGTTGTTTCTATATTTCTAATAAGGTGAATTTCTTTTTGTATATTGTCAATAAATATGGTTAGTTTGAAAGTCATTTATTATAAGATCTATTTTATAAATAAATGGAAGTTGGAACCAACAGGCTATTTCCTCAATTAGAACCTATGTTTAGAAAATATTATGGAAAAGACTATGACAAAGCGATGAAACTTATCAAGAGTTGGTCAAGATCTGAAGCAAAACAAAGATTTCTTAAAAAATACCCAAACGCTGTGCTTGATAAATTTGATTTTGAGGCAAGCATTCCTAAGAACCTTAGGTTGATTGATCATGTTTACTACAAAGCTAGTCCAAAATATAGATACGACATTGGAACATGGGCATTTAGGCATAATCCAGAATGGAAATAAAGATTCTAAAATGAGGTGATTTCTTCTGGACACCTCAAATTTGGAGTCATTTTGGAACTCCTAAAGAAATAGTCTTAGAAAACAATTCTAAAACAAGTTTTACGAGCTTTGAAATCTATGTTGATGATCCAGATTATTTTATGTGTAAGTTGAGTCCTTTGATTCTAGAAAAAATTTTGATGCGGGTCCTGGTTTTAATTATATTGAGGACCCCGACTGTGCTAGTTTATTAGCCACTTATGTGTTAAGTTGTAAAGCTGGTATGAGCATTGAACATTTTACACAAAATCAACCCAAGATTATTTCGAGTACAGCTAGACATTATATTTATTACTATATGAAGAGATTTTTACGTAGTCCAAAAGAACTCACCGAAGTACATTGATCGAGGAATGAGAAACCTTGTGTTGCCAAGAATGGGACTTAAAGGGTTAAATCATAGAAGTCATTATAAGATGTTAAACAACAACCCTGATGATTGGAAGGCGTTTATTAAAAAGTCTGGCGATGGTTTAACTGAATTAGGACAAAAATTACTTCAGCAAGCGGTAGAATCCTATGTTTATTAGGTTCTTGGAGCACAAGCTAACACAAGATGGTCTATAGTCAAAGCAGGAGCAAAATCTAGTCAAACCCAAGACGTGTTCCAAAAATTAATATAAAATACCATCATACAAGATGACCCTGCTGTGACAATATCTGATATGAGGACTGCTATCAAGGACACCAATGTCGTTCTTAACATGGTGATCAGTCCTGGTGTTATATTAATTCCAAGTAATATGATCATCTTAGAAAAATCAATTGCTGGATATAATAATATTTTAACCATAACCACAACAGACATGAAATTTGGGAAAAACGAACACATAAATTATAAAAAAAACAGACAAATGAACCTGAGCAAAGCGAACCAAAACTAAAACCCAACAATCCAATTCCACCAAGTTCAATCCCAAAAGAAACGAAGCACAAGCTAAGCAAGTTGAAACCAAAAGTAGAATCACCTTCTAATTATAATATAGAAGTTGCGGGTGTGATGTAAGTGCTTGGAATTTTAGTTGCAAAATATTTACTTTAAATAAATGCCAATGTATTTTGGATTTGAAGAAGCGAATAGCAAAATGAATAACGACATAGCGTCGAATAATCTAATGTCGAGTTGAATCAAACAAACATCAAGTCCAATAAATCACTACTATTATCAAATTGAGCTGACATTGTATTGGTTCAAAACGACATCCCGTTGAATAAAGCTGATATCGCAGTGAACCAAACAAACATTATCTCGCAGTGAACCAAACAAACATTAAGATCTCTTGGATCCAGACAGATTCTCAATTTATCTGAATCTGGTTTCTGTATTATAACCAAGGAACTAACCCATTCTGTAGGTTCTGTGACCTTTGTAATAATTCCCAGAGATTCCATTCTTTCTAATTCTTCCTTCAATCGACCTCTTAGGGCTACGGGGACCCTGCGAGGGGGGTGTACAACCGGAGCCACTGTAGGGTCAGTCTGAATGCTACACTTTCCTTCAAATAAACCTATACCATCAAAGACATCCTTATATTGCCTCAAGATAAACTCTTTTGTCAACGGATTTTGGTGCCCATCTGTTTTAGTGCATGTATAAATGAGCTTAATCAATCCCATGTCAATGCAAGGTCTAATACCCAATATCGGTGGAGACCGGGTATCTACTACATGGAATGTAAGTTTATAGTCATTCATATACTTACCTTTCTGATGTACACACTTTAAGTGGCAACACCCTAACGATTCCAACCTATTGTTGTTATATGCTGACAATGTTTCGTTGGGCGGGTCCAGGGATTCTACGCACCCTCCCAGGGACCTATAAATGTGTTTGGGCAAGATATTAACCTGTGACCCTGTATCTAATTTAAACTTAACTGATTTCTGTTTGGAACCTATTAAGAGTGTGCAAAAAGCTTGATTATCACTGGGGTTAGTTGTGTCACACTGTATACTGTCTATAAAGAACTCATCATCATCCGACTCTATCTCATTTCCCTTGTGACACTCTTACTTCATGTACATTTTTAACCTGTTTAGTAAAGCATTCATTTGCGAAATGATTATATTTATTACAAATATTACATTGTTTCCCTTGTGCGGGACACTTATCTGTCTTGGAGTGCTTTCTTCCACATTTTGAGCATTCCTTTCGCCTTGCTCTTTTGCAGTCTTCTGTCTTCTTCGGTCTTCGTGATTCTTTCTTACATCATCTTTCTTCTCAGGTCTGCTTCTTTGCTGATTACGGTGCGATGGTCCTGGTTGTTTAAAGTTTCTTCTACTTATGCCATGTACCTCCTGTTGGGACATAGTCTTCAGTGGTTGCTGAGAATATTCATAGGTCTGGGCTATTTGAATTGCTTTATTGAGGGTGAGTTTGTCTCCTTCATTGATAAGTTTCTC
This sequence comes from Phenganax marumi, assembly GCA_025400095.1. NCBI lineage: Eukaryota > Metazoa > Cnidaria > Anthozoa > Malacalcyonacea > Clavulariidae > Phenganax > Phenganax marumi. The sequence goes on along the minus strand of JAODVM010064107.1, from coordinate 7,842 downwards.
TCTGACTCGTTCCAATGATGTGCCAAACACGATACAATCCCGTATAATTTTGTCAGGACTAGTGTACTCGCAGTCTCTCACTAAAGTCTGTAGTTTAGTTATAAACTGCTCAACTGTTCCCGCAGCTTGAGTCTCCATATTGAATTTGTATCAAGCAAAAATAGAGTTGAGTCTCGGCTGAACATGTGCTTGATATCTGTCGTAGTACGTTTGAAGTTTCTTCCTGCCCGCCGCTACTTCTGCATCACTGCTGTCTAAATCCATCCATGTTTCATTAATTTCTCGGCCTTTATCGCCAATCCAAAGCAACTGGTAGTTAACTTTTACTTCTTCGGATTTCTCCTTAAGAGGCCCGTCAAAGAGTAGCTCAACATGACTTTTAAATTTTCTCCATTGCTCTGGCAGATTTGATGATTCCCAATCGAATTTTGGTGTTGGAATTCTGGAAAAATCCATACTGAGGTCGTCTATCCCACTTCTGACACCATGCATTATTTTATGTCTTCTTATTTGTACGGATGGCAAAACGCTACATCACAACTCATGGCCAGTATTTATTATACATCTTAAACTTACAAAATGGCTGTCTTATATACAGTTTCTACCTGGCATAATTATAATAATCATAAATAAGATAATTAACATATCATATTACATGCAGGATCACATTACTAAGTTTTTTAATAGAAATACAATATACTTAGCGATGTCGTATTGCTCTAGGTCTTTTGAAGATAAAGAAAAATGTGTGATGATGCTGAAATGTTGCATGTTATTTGAGATGATTATTTAAAATATAAAGAAATGGAAAGAGGATGTTGTGGTTTGTTGATATTCGAGTAATGTTGAAAGAAATACCTGAGTCTTCTGTTTTGAAATCATTGATGTAGAATGATGATGAAATTTTGAAGAAACGAGACGAATAGGTTAAGTTTTATGAGAATGAAGAGAACCAAGCAACACACATTTACGAGGAGCATGTAAAGATAGTTAATGAATGTATAGATAGTAAAGTGCTAGATGATGATAGTCTGGAAAGGTATAAAAGAGTTGTAAAAAATGATAATGATGTTAAGTTATCTTGTGCTTTGGTGTTACATTATTATAAGAACACGACATTTGTATTGAATTATTACGCATTAATATGGAACTACTGCATCTTGTAATAAAAATAATTGAACAAATAGGAAAGTGCAATGATGATACTAAATTACTGTTGAAAAGAATTTGTTTAATTTAATGAAAAAAATGGAGTATGTATGTTTTTATGATGAAATTAGTTGCTTTACTGATAAAATAAAATATGTATTGGTTGAAGCTTGTTTGAATTATCCTTATCTGAAAGACGATAATGATGATGATGATTTATATCTTGAAGATTCAGGTTTAGTAATTAGGGAATTAGGTTATGATGAATGGGGAAAATTTTTATGGGAGTGTTGTTATGAATACAACTATATAGACAAGGACAGACGTCGGAACATTTTGTATGGGAAACTGTATAGTTTGATTCTTAAATTTTGATTACATTTTTGTGAAAAAAAATTAAAAAATGAATTTTGGTTGTGATAATTGTATTATTAATGTTGCTGAAGAAGCGATAGTGTTGTATTGGCATGAAATATGTGATGAACAAATAATATCGCATATATATAGCTGTTTATGATTGTGATATTGACATTATATATCAAGAAGGTTTGTTACTTAGTAGATCTGACGTGTTTATGCTTGGTTTTTCTATTGAAGATGTTTTTTTGAGTGAAAGAGGAATGCTTTGCATGGTTGAAAAAACTACACAATCTACTCATGAAGCATGAAGGGAAATAGAGGAATTGATTACTTATGTAGACACTATCGAGAGAACTTTAAACACATTTAATTATGTTTGGGGGAAAATTCTGATTGGAAAAAGTTTAGACTGGAAAAAATTTTTTTTGGAGAAACATGAGATAATCTGATTAACATTTCATACCACAGCAACAGGAAAATAAAATATTTAATCAGATTTACCATTCAATTGTTTAAGACAGATATTTTTCATCTGATTAATTCCATACTTCGTTATTTATCATGGGTTGGATCTTGATAACATTAATCTGGCTTGTATTTTGGAAATTAAAAAAAATGCTTGGATATTTTGATGAAATGAGAAGTAAAGGAATTACTGGATGCTTGGCATACAACTTTGTAGAAATAAAATTGAGGGAATCATCAAAGGAATTTTGCCAGAAAGTTATGAATGATGATGAATATATATGAAGCAAAGAGAGATTGTTGAAAATTTTTGATGAAAATCAAACAATATGTGAAGGATTTATAAATTTATTGAAGGACATGTACAGAGTTTTATTTACGAATGTGGAACGTTTTACCTTGATGAGTAGAGAAGAGTGGAATTTAATTTTAAGGACAGTTGGAATAATCTGGGAAGAGTGTTTGTTTTTTTACACATTGCACAAAATTGTATTGAATAGACATGAGGAATTGTGTTTCAATATTTTAGATGTTGCAAAAATTTAGTAGTTGATAGTTATTTAGATTTAGAGCAGTTGATAGTTATTTAGATTTAGAGCATTACAATAGAATAATTGAATAATGAAGAAGAGTATAAATATTTGAACTGTTTGAACTGTTTCATTAATGAATTTAGATGATATTGTTAGAGTGGAATATGAATTAGATGTGCGACAACAAATAAATTGGGTTTTTTTTATGTTGTGTTGCTTGTGTTTTATTCTGTATTGTGCTTTATATGTTACTGACTTGGAATGGAAATGACAGATGCTGTTACAATCGAAGAATCTGAAGAAGTAATACCACGAGAAATTGATTGTCGTAATTGTGTTTGTGGTTTGATATTACTTGCTCTGATTATTAGCTTTTTTGTGATACACTTTAGTCAAGGAGAAAATGGATACCAACAAATTTGTATCACATTTAGAATTGGAATGGGAATGTAGAAATAAGGTATCACTAAAGGAGAAAATAAAATTTGATGATTTCGCACATGTAGTTTTTGATGTTTTTCCAGATTTAAAAAAAAAAAGAAAAAAAAAGGGGAATTCGGCTTTCCAGATTGATAAAGACATATTAAAATACTTGTGGAGAAATACTGAAACTTTGGTTATAAAAAGAGCATTTTTAGATAAAAGAGACAACGATGAGGTTTTTAACAAGAATAATATAGAACATCTTGTATATAGAACGTGGTAAAAATGGATGTTGATCAAGAAGCAGTTTTGATTCGTTTGATGAACACATACAGTTGGTGAGAGATATAGTTAGGGATATTGATTTTCATTCTGTGCTGCTCGATGATACAATAATTGATTTTCAAGGATTGTCATTTGAATCTTGATATCATTGTATGAAAGTGTATGAAGAAAATTTGTGCACATTGAGAAAACTATGCGATGAAAGAAAACAAGGACAACCAAACTACGATACGGAAGAGGAAAAAATGAGAACAAAATTGATTGCGGCTGTAGTGAAGTAATTGGTTACGATAAATTGGAAGAGAGCTGTGTTTAAAAGACTGAACTGAATCCTCATGAGTGATGGAAGATTATACTGTGAAAATGTTAAAAGAAAAGCTACCAGGAAAACTTGGTAAGACGGTGAAATGGTTAGAATCTCAGCCTGCTTCTGTAGTGCAAAAGTTGAGAAGACAAGTTTATCCAAAAAATTTACTGTGTGAACGTTATAGAATAGAAAGAAAACTTTATCCGGGTTATAATATTTTTCAAAAATATACTGAGGAACAGTAGGAAAAAAGCTGATAATATAAAAAATTATGCTAAAATAATTGAGTGTTATATTGGATTCTTATATGAAATAGAGGTAATTGCTCCAGAATGTTATAACCATGTCCTTCCCCTTGGTTATAACAAGTTGTTAGTGGTAAAAATGTAGTAGTTCTATAGGTTAGATGTAGGCACTAAATTAATGCATCATCATTCAGATGGCATGCAAATTTGTACGCAGTGCGTACCTATTTTTTATCTATGCCAGAAGAAACTCATTTTGGAGTATAGCCAGATTTATAACTGGAATGAAAATAAGGAGTTATGTGCTGAGTTAATACTTTTCTTGCAGAAGTTTCCATACTTTTAAGAAAACAAGTGATAATAATGACAACAACAATAAACAACATTTTATTTATAAGTTATTTTGTGTGACACATCAAAATACAAATGACTATATTCGTCTACTAAATAATATTTATCGTCATAAACATCAAACCACCACCACATTCCATATTTAGTAACAGCTTTTTCTTCAATATAAAAATCATCTCCCAAACATGTCGGTTTCATCCATTTAGCTCGAAAAATACCAACATCTTCAAGCCAGGAAGGAATTTTTTCCTCACTTAACTGATCAGTTATTTCTTCATGCTCACAAGATTTCCAGTACATGTGATACAGCTTCATTTTTTTTACACATGCAAGATGGTATATTACAATTTCTTTAGACATTTTTAATGCTCTATAAAATGAAAGAAAATCAAAACCACCGATTGTTTTAATTTTTTTTTTAAATGCTTTTTTATATAGTGTTATGTTTCTGTTTATAGAGGCAAAATTGACGTTTGGAATGTCTCATTGTGTCAAAGGTGAATGAGTTCCCCCAATGTTCCTTGTCTTCATAATTGATTTGTGTTATTTCATCATCTTCTTCAGGATCTACATTGAATGAAGTTTCTTCATAGTTTCGATCTTGTTCTTCTCCTTTGCGTCAATCTTGTTCTTCTTGATATGTTACTCTCTGTCTATCTCTGTCTAGATTTTCGAGTTCTATGTTTTTTCTTTCCATTTATTTATAGAAATTTTTGATTCCAGTTAAAGATTTATTGAAAGCACAACTTCATTGTGCACTACTAATTTATGTTTTGTATAGAACTTTTCTTAATCCAAGAATTATGTTTACTATCACTTCCCAACCATTTGATGAGCACTTTATCACCTTTTCTTCTTGGTATTTTTTCTACTTGTAAACATCGTCCAGCTTATCCACAGCAGAGAGTTCATGTTCATAAAATGTTTAAATTAAATAAAAATAATTAAATTAAAATTAATTAAATTAAAAATAATTAAATAAAATTAAATTAAATATATCACATCATATCATATCACTATAGGTTCTTGGTCTGTGGTGTCGGCAAGTTCGTACATGTTGGGGTCTGCATGAAAAACTTTGTTTATTTTTAAAATTTTTTTGGAAAAGTTGGGTTCGTACCTTTTTCCAAAAGTCTTTTTATAGTCCACGATTTGTACAAGGTCTCCGATTCTAAATTTATTCACAGGGTATTGACCTGTCCAGTCTCTGTAGAGGGTCATCTATACTTGATCTTCATTGGAGCTATCAACATCTTTGGGTTTTATTTGAAGAGTTATATGTTTTGTATTATCGTTGTTATCTATGAGTTTGTCTAAAACGTCCAGCCAATGATAAATTCTTTTGGAATAAAAGTATTTCCACATCATCATCTTTAACGTTCGATTGAATCGTTCTACAATGCCTGCTTTCTTTCCTCTTTTTTCTTTGCTTCATTTTAATCTTGGTTTGTTTGTCTCTGCAAATGGTTTTGGTGGTTCTGGATTCTTCTGTTTTCTTCTTTGTGGTTTTCCTGGTTCTGTAGAAAAGTATTGAATATCGAGACTTGCTAATAAACTTTTGACAATTACATTATAAAATTCTAATCCTTCATCAAATTGAACCACATTGGGATATTTCCCGAAACTAGCTTAAAATTGTTTGAGTAAAGTTTTCACAGCAGGTTCCATATGTTTTGTATCTATTCTATAAACAGCAATAGTGAAATCATAGTCACGGAGAATTTCCACAGCAGTAAGTATAAAATCGTATCCTTTGGTTTCATCGTCAAGTTTTTGCATGTCGACGAGATCCATTTGTAGCTGATCAGTGAGATTGCTCACATATATAAATACTAAATTTAAATGTTTTCTTGGTTTGTTTATATCTCCTAAATGTGTCTTGTGTTTTGAACCAATCTTTGATTTGCTTTCAGGATACAGGTAGAGATTCTTCTAAAGCTTTTGTTATAATTGTTCTGCAGCTTGTAACCCCGTTTTTGGTTTGTAGTATAGATCACATAATTTTTGTTTGATTTGAAATTCTTGGTCAATTCCTGTGTCATTTTTATGCTCCATTTATTTTTTAAGAATCTAATGAAATGAATCTTTGAATTGCAAAGACCTAAAGGGCTTCTTAATTTATATAAAGTTCTAATAACATGGAACCTATAGGAATTTTCCCAATATTTGTATCCACATCAAACACGAGTTTATTACATAGTCCATCGTACAATGAAACTACTTTCTATATCTTTGAAATGTGTTAAGGATCCATCAAAACGTTGCATTGTCGTAATTGGTAAACTTGTTATTGTTGAACTAAGCTCCCCCTCTATGTCAAAGTTGTGATTTTTCTTCACCAAGTCACTATTTATTTTACATATAAAAGTCCTACATTAATATTAGCTTCACCCTTTGGTTCGATCCACCTGTTTGCAGGTATCTCTTGCAAATTTTTAAATCCTAATAGTTGACGAAATTTCTTCAGTTCAAGTTTGTTTTTTTAAAGAAATTTTTACTTTGTTATCAGGAGTCTTTTGGATAGTAACATCTTCTTTTGATAATGTTTTTGCAAGTTCTTCAAAAGTCCAATAGCCATGATCAAAGCTAATCTTTTGAGATCCACTCATGATATGATTGTCCTTGGTATTGTTTTTATAGTTCCAAAAAATGGAAGCTGTTTTTTAAATGGATCTTCGAGTCAGACGTCATTTCAATATTTCTACTTAAAAAGATCTCCTTGTGTGATCTCTCTATAAGCACGGTTAGTTTGTCATTTATTTAACGAAATCAAAGATTCCTTCACAAAGCTGTGAAGCTCTTCAAGTCTTGGGATCTTGATAAAACTGCAGAGAAATTTCTTTAAAAATATCCCAACGCAGACTTGAATAAATTCATATTCGAATGTAACGTCACAAAAAAAACTTAAAGAGGTCCAATCAGGTTTATTTCAAAGTACCTGGTAAGAAGATTAGTTACAAAATCAAAACTTATTAATTTAAAACAACACTAGAATAGAGTCAATGTTTAGGAGCACCCAAACATTATTTAATCACTTTAAAGGAGAAAACAAAGATACAGTTTTCGACTCCTGCATTGTGGGCACCAAGAGGAATGGTTCAAGGTCTCGTTTTAAACAAATCTTATGATTTTAACCCTTCAAGTTTCAAAGTCAATGTGGATGGCTATGGTTCTTTTGTGGGGTTTTTTCAAGAATTAGATACCCAATGGAAAAATCTTGCTGATTCAAAAGATTTCACCAACACTGATTTTAACTATCATGATGAACCTTATTTTGCAAGTCTGTTAGCTGCTTACGTCAGTAGTTATTTAGGAGGGATGAGTATGGAGCATATCAGCCCTAAAGAATTCTCACAACCAAAGATCATTATGAGTATTGTAAAATATTACTTCTATAATAACATAGTTGATCGGGTTTCTTTTGTTTTTACCGGGTCGATTAATAACTAATCGCCCGCTACAGCGGGCGATTAGTTCTAATCACCCACTGCAGCGGGCGATTAGTTCTAATCGCCCGCTCGGCCATGGATGGTCAAACATGCCAGTAATGATATTGTACACAACAACAAAAGACTGATTCAAACAAACTCAATTCGCACTGAATAATAACATTCCAACTTCAATAATATTCAAATTCAAAACTCGTGAACGTGTAGTGATATGAACATGAACGTCTCCATTAACAGTAGCACTTTGCAGAATCCCATTTATATCTAGGCTTGAA
>JAODVM010063996.1:0-16967 GCA_025400095.1 Phenganax marumi | reverse complement strand
TCCAGGCATCTTGTTCAACGACGAGCAGTATTGGCCTGTCAAACTCAGGCACACATCTACTGGTCGTATAAAATGGGTGAAGTTACACGAAGACGAGCCTACAGTGCGAGCCCATGCAGAAGAAGCGTTGGCTATGGAAAGTCAAAACTAAAGAGAAGAATGAAAGCGGACCTATTTCATGTTAATATGTTTACTGGGTTTATAATAAATTGTATAAAACGATAATTTGTGTTCTTTATGCAAGCAAAGTGCTGTTCATTTATTTAGCTCTATAATCACTAGGACTTCTACAACCCTCTTCTTCTACTATAACTTTTATAACTATAAATTCTATAACTTCTTATCAACCAATCAGATCGCACGAAATTTAGTGCGCACACCGTGCGCACACCCCTATGACGTCATCTCTCTTTTAGTGCGCACACCCCTTTGTGTCCACTGTGGACCAATCAGATCGCACCAAATTTAGTACGCACACCCGTGCGCACACTGTGCGCACCTACAGTACGTCCATCTCCACGTGCGTACATTCTATGACGTCCTATCTTAATGACATCATTTCGACGCGTGGAATCCACGTATTGCGTGAAAAAATGAGCCTGCGATCCGTCACCCTCTATCTGCGTGACGTCACTTCCGACCCTGGATGTACGGGTTAAACTACTGACCTAAAGTCTTTGTCTGAGCTCATTTACGTTAGGTTCGGCGCATGAAAAGAGCGACGTTTGACCTAGGCCTATGTTTCTTTTTCAGGTTTTACAAATTTGCGAATAACGTTTTTACCAATGATTCGTTACAATCTTACAAAATGAAATGTTTGCAACATACTTGTAAATAATATTAATAAATAATAATAATAAATTGCCCTCATAAAAAGTGTTGCAAAATTGTAGACTGCAAAAATGAGAAAATAATTAAAGTATAAAGATAACTTCTCTCAGATGGTTTTAGACTCAATATTTTTCCATGACTGTTGTATTTTAAGAGTGGACAGTTAGTATTATTTAACGCCTGTCTACCTACTAATCTTAAGTGTACTTGGATTAAATTTTCCAGTTAAAACATTTTTGTATTTATGTAATAACTGCCTTTATAGCCTTACCTTTGTAGCCATTTTGCTTTTTTTCCTCAACTTTGCTGCCTTTCTTCGACTGCTTTCTCTCGACAGAATTGAATTGTAGTAAACGCAAGTACGCTCTAGCGTACCTATTTTTCCTTGGCAGATAGCGATAGATCGAACACATTTTCATAAGACTAGCTCAGACAAAAGTTTAATCCAGTATATTTATTAAAGTATTGCATAAACTATACAAAATGAATGAGTGATTGGCCGACGTGCGAATCAGTACTGATAAATCATTATATAATTATAAATTAAGGTTCGTTCGTTCCGCAAACAGTCTATATTTGGTTGTTTCTTTCCTCGTTTCTGCCCCAGCAGTAGCAAAGAAACGAAAGAATTTGTAACTTCGATTGGCAATTGTTACAATGATTTGACTTCCTATCTTGAAGTAAGCAAAACCATAGAAAAAGGAATCTATATAGATGGGTTGGTCGAGTCGGAACCTTTGAAGTTTTCGCGCATGTTGCTTTGCGCATGTTGGCCAGCCTCTTGCAGTTACCACTGTAGAGAAACGAATGATGAACAGCAGCTTTTGTGCAATGAAATTGGAATATCTTGCTTATTCCATCGTCGATGTTATTGTTACGCCGCCTAAACATGCAAGACAAATGTTAGTACTGTATTTCAATGTACTAAAACGTGGTTTATTAGCTATGAAATATATGTTTTGTTTCAATTATATGAGCCACCAGCGTCGATAGGAACCGTCGTGTCGTAGATTTTGGTCTCGTTTCATGTTAAATTATTCCTTTGGTTGCCGGTCATTAGCATGTTGCTGAATTTGAACGAGAATTTTTGATTAAATCTTTAGATAGATGGATAGATAGATCATTTAGTAAGCTAAAAAACTCGCAGCCCTCAGGCTGAATTACGTTTAACTTAACAAGCATAAAAGATTAAACATAAATACAAAACATTCAGAATACGAATAAATACTTATATACAGTTACATGCTGCTATCTACTCAAAATACTTCATGGAACGGTGTATGATAAAGCTATTCTTAAAACGATTGGTTTTGCTAACTACATTATTAAAACAATATTTTGTTCTTAAATCATAATCAGTTTCCGTCTTATTTGGCAGCAAGGTATGCAGTTTATGGTTTGGATCACTCACAATCTCAGTAAATAGGTTATTAGTGAAATTTTCCCTCCTATTAAACAATGGTTCAATGCGAGCCTCTAACAAGGCCTCTGGATATGTTAACGATGGATATACTATTCTTCGTCTTTGCAACTTCTCCAGATCATCGCGTAGATATTGGGGTAGCGAATCGTGGAAAACCGGACAGGCGTATTCTGTTACAGGTCGTATGCATGTTAAATAAAAGGTTATCCAAAGTTTCACGCCAACTTTAGCCCGTTTTAGCTTTGAAAGGAAGTACAGTCTTTTTGATACTTTCTCCTCGATCTCTAATACATGCAGGTTCCACTTGAGGTCATGTGAGATATTCAATCCAAGTAACTTGGCAGACGCACTTTTTCAAGTGGTTTGTTGTTCACGGATATGGGAGCAAAGGTCCGTTTCGGTTTGGTAAAGCAGATGCAAAGCTCCTTGCATTTTGTTTCCTTTAGCTGGAATTTGTTGGTTGTTGACTGTATTTGAAGATCATCCCCTGATGATTGTAGTGTACTTACTTCGTGCTTATGAACCACCTTTGATAATGAGGTATCATCAACGTACTTCGAGATGTCCGTCCCTACGATGTCAAGGTCGTTTATCATAATAGCGAACAGCCAAGGGCCCAATTTTGTTCCTTGAAGCACCCCCGCTGGAACATGAGCCCATTCCGAAAAACAATCGGACTTTAACTTTACTCTTTGCTTATGATCCGTGAGAAAATTCACTGAGACTCAAGTCCATGACCGAGCTACACGAAGCCAAAATAAATTTGACATCCCGAAGTGCCGAACTACGACTGGCCAAAGAACATTCAGGTACAGAGGAACCAAAATTTGGAACGCGCTGGATGTTACGTTTCCCTTCAACAAATAGCTTTATTAAAACTTAACGACTTACAGCTAATACACGCCAGACCTATCGAGGAACTATATGAAGTCCTTTTCATCAAAACTAACAACAACAATGAACACCCGATTCGCCCTCTATTGGGCATTCGGGGAGCCCTAATCTAAACACAGAGTCTAATTTGGTCCAGACCTGTTACAGATATGAGGCTATATTTACAGAAGAGATTTTCAAAATCAATAAGATTTTAAGAGGCGATCCAACCATGTATGAAATTGAAGATATAACAGATAATGAACCTATTCTTGGGAAATTTTATGAAGAAGAACGAAGTCCTGTGGATAAACAAGACAACATCTATCGAGTTGAAAAAGTCTTAAAAACTCAAGGTAATATGGCTTTGGTAAAATGGTTAGGATATGATACTAAACACAATAGTTGGGTTAAAACATCTGACATACAAAAACTATAACGCTTTGCGGCGAATTAAAATTCGCTGTTTAAATAAATGGAAAATGAATTTAAAGACTATGACATTGATCAGTGAGAAGAAATTGAGTTTAATGACTTAGACCGCGATCAAGAACTTGAACAAGAAAGTATAGCTTCTGGTGTTGAGGAAGAAACGAACTTTTGTGGCACTGAAGATAATTTATTAGATGAAATGTCTGAAGAAATAGAGAAAAAGTTTGATCGGGTTAGAATTAGAGATGAAAATAGACAAACAGGAGTCCAAAAAAGACTTGTAACTAATGATAAGAAGGCAGTGTTAAAGAATATTCTAGGAAAAAATATCAGCGTAACAAATAAACCAAACTCAAGACTGCTGCTAAATAGTTTTGAACTGAGGTCTGGAAAAAAGAATGAACTTATAGGGGCTTCATTTGATGGAAAATCAATTTTTAATGTAGACAAAGGAAAACTTGTTGAGTCAGTAAACAAAACTTACATTAGTGCATTGAGTACGTTTTATGAGATCTCAACAAAAGCGATAAACGAACAAAAACAAACTGCTCAGAGCCAAATAGAAGAACATATTGAACTTCCACCTGTAAACATTGATGATTTCAAAGAAATGATTAGTGCTAGTGAAACAGAAGATGAAATTAGCAACCAAGTTTCTGAAAGATCTTCTAGTACAGTACAAGACCTAGCCGAAGAATTATTAGAAAACACACCCACTTCATTCATAACAGATGATGAACTTAGAGAGGTCACAGGTTACTTACACATGCCAGAAAATCAAACACTGGAACAGAAGATTCAAACTTTAGAGGATGAAATTAAACACTGGGAAAGAATGAAACAAATCTCAACAGATGAAAGAAATAAAACTGTCTATGACACATTTAAAAAAATCCCTGAACAAGCAGCAGATAAGATAAGATTAGAAAACAATATGAGAACTAAAACATCTGAAGCTGAAGGAATGGTCAATGAAGAGGTGGAAGCTAGTGATGTAAATAGATTTGAGAAATTCAAGAGATGGGCTAGAAAAAACCTTCTCGGTTCGAGTGGCATTGCTATAGCAATAGGTGGAATTATAACATCGATAGTAATTTCCACTAGACCTATAGTTAAGAAAGGAGCTCAAGCAACAAGTGCTTTTGGGAAAGCATTAGCTAAAATAGCAAAAGAGTTAGGTCCAATTGGAAGTACGATCCTTGGTATAGTTAGTACAGCTTTAAAATGGGAAGCAAAAGGACTAAGTTTCTTAGCAAATAATCTTTGCATATTAACACTAGCGTTGACTTGGTTTGTGTATGACATGTACAAAACAAAACATAAAAATAAAAAGTAAACTATAAATAAATGGAACAAAACTAACTCCAGGTTTTAGAAAACATAAGATGAGTCATATCGAAGGTAATAGAACTAAAAATGTTATTACTTTTAACCCAAATAAAGCTAATCCAGGAGAAGAAATTTATGTGGATATTCCAAAACTCAAATCAGATGCTTGTTTAATTCCTCATAGTTTAAATATAAAATTTGACTTTAAAAACAAAAATGAAAAGTCTTGGTTTTTAAACAATTTGGGAAAACTTGTAGTAGAGCAATTTGTTGTGAGTGTAGGAGGTGAAAATGTATTTGACAATACTGGAAATTCTGAATTTGATGTCTACAAAGATCTTTGGTTATCTGTACATGTAAGAGATGAACTTATAGAATTTGGAATTGCTAATGAAAATACAAGGAAGTTGATTTCTGGATCTGATGATGGAGCAAAAACTGGAGATGCTCAAAAAGTTTCAGATGCTTTGATAGCATCAATCCATGGTACAAAACAAAAGATTAAACTTGATAAAATCTTAGGAGATCATGGACTACTTTCACCTTACTCGATGGGACATAATCTACAATATAAACTTGAATTACCTAGTGCAGACAAATCATGGTAGCACAAAGTGGAGAAAAAGTAGCCGGATATTCTCTAGATAACATAGAACTGGAATATGGAACAATAGAAAATGAAACTTTAGCTGGAGAAGCGTTTTCTGGGTATGAGGTTGGTAGAAGTTTAAGCTTTGAGCATGTTACATTAATGAAAACAATAGAATGCGATAAATCTAGTACTTTAGTGAATGAAACTATTAACCTCCCACAAAAAAGTATGACTGCTATTGTTATGATTTTTAAAAATAAGACTTTAACTGATAGTGAAGAGTTTGTATACCCAAATATTGAAAGTGTTAAAATTACTATTGAAGGTGTACCAAATCAAGTTTACAGTCAAGGTATCTAAGACAAGACTTATACACTAGAAATGTTTTCACGATAAGGTTTAGCAATAGACGTAAGTTGTTGAGTAATTACAATAATACTTAGACCAAAGTGTCTTGCTGAAAAGGCTAAATTAACAAGTTCAGAAGTTCTATTTCTCACAAATCTTCCAGAAGCACAATCATCGGAGATAATTAAACAGTTTGTACCTTCTTTTGCAAAGTCCGCGATCATTCTTAAAAAAGATTCTACATCATCTTGATTACAATTCAGAACAATGAAATTTTCGTCCTTGTCATAAGTCGGACAAATCAAGAAGTAGTCGAAATAACCCATGTAATGTTGCTCTAAAAATTTAAGTAAATAATGAGTTTTACCACAACAAGTGGGTCCAACAATGATCATATTAAATGGATCTTTCTCATGCAAGATCTCTAGAGGCTTAAACTGTTTAGTCTTATTTGACATCTCACTTAAGATACCTAAGTTTGTTTTCTGTTGTTTGTTTGTGATACTCATTTATTATATATGATTTTAGATTTTATGCAAACTACTCACTAGACGTGTTTGAACATGCTTGATCTGTTGACTCATTTGGTGTGCTTATTTTCTTATTTATAACATGCTTACCTATAATAAGTCCTCCAGAAAGAACTCCAATGAGAGGAATATATGGAGTTATATACTCAAGAATTAGTTATATGTCTTGACGAAATGGTTTATTGTCACTAAGTTCTTTTCCTAGTTCTGTTGAATTATCCACAAGCCAGTCTGGAAACTTTGTAGTGCGCACGGAAGATCTCCCGTGCACGATTGAAAATCTGCGTGCGCAATTTGAAATTAGCGCTTAGCACGTGGCACTTAGTCACAGGACTACTTAAGTGCACTTTATGCATTTTTCGTCTTTCCGATGACGCATTGTGAACTTCCGAGATGCGATGCAACTTGACCCGTTTTGTGGCCGCACGAGAAAAATTCGCACTTGTAAACTAAGCTATAGTCTTCAAAGTGTTGTTTGAAATCTAGATACGCTACCGCAAAAAAGTTTTGAACTTTCAAGTTTTCAATTTAAAGACGAGGTAAGAATGTTATTGTTATTATTGTTATTATTATAAACAGTATGGTTGAGCTTTAAGTACAGTATCACTGGAATGGATTAGACAACATAACGCTGGCTTAACAAATTCAATTGAAATGACCTATTGCTACGCCGTTCTCATCCAAAATACGTAACAAAATTACGAATTCTATTTCGTTTTTCAGATGTAACATGTCTGTTGCAGATGATAGTTGCCACGTTTGTCATCGCCCAGTAGGCGATGCACACAAATGTTTGAAATGTCTCAAGTATGTCCATCTCTTTTGTGGTGTTTCAAAATTAGACGAAGACAGTGAAGGTTATGGACAGGAGACGGTCTGTAAAACCTGCGAGGGCAATACTGGTATGTCACATAAAGTAAATGGACCCAAAAGTTGATAAGTAGACGACATTACTTTTTAATTTGATGAACGATGAGTAAATTTCGCATTTTAGTTGCACCAATGCACGCTTTTTCTTTTGTTTGTTATACTTATAGACTCCAAATCTGAAACATCGGACAGATCAGCATTTGATATCTTGAGCTGCCAAGGAAAAACTTTACCGTCCAATCAGGGAAAAAGACCAAAAAGCGGTCATGAAAATACCCTCCGCGCGGTGTGCCTTGCTTGTTTCGAAAATAAACGAAGCCGATTCAGTATATCAAGGTTCACGGAATCTCAAAAGACGCGTCACAAAAATTCAGTCCATGGCGGAGGATGCGTTGACATTGTGAGTATCGAAGATCCCAGAGCTAGAGCTGCAAAGAGAATGTTGGTGGCCTCTGAACATCAAAATGAGTAGGTCTATATTTCCAAAAATTTAAAACAATATTTTCCGAATGTTAGTACTGATATGTTTTCATTGTGTGAAACTAAATAAAATTTTCATGCTATTCATTACTAGTTCTGACCAAAAGACAAATAATAGTAAGTGCCACTTGGAGAAGGCAACAAGTTTAGAGGATGGGAAACATCCCAGAAAAGGTCTCGCCTAGATTTATTGCCATCAAACAGCCTGGAACAGCTTGACATTTCAGATCAACAAAATGTGACCGCAGACCCGGAAAAGAATACCGAGACTAATTTTGACGCAACAGCTACTCAACCGTTTACTTCACAAAGTTCCATTACAAGTTTTGTTAGTGCTGAAGCAGTTTCCCAGAATCCACGTCCTGACAATGAATTCTCGATGGATGAACTTTCAAAAAAGCCGGACAAAGTTCTTGCCATAGTTTCGCGCAGTGAAGCAAGTGAGAAAGTCATATCTTGTCCAAAGCCAAACATGAGCTACCAAAATTCCAAGAATTTACATGACTTTTTGGATCTTTGTCCGGACATTGAAATTTGTAGAGCACATAAATGAACCTGGAAAAGAAATAAGGTGCAAGGTTTGTTGTGAATATCTTGATTACAAACCAGGGATTTCTTCAAAATCTTCTGCTTGCCGTCACCCATCTGGAAAGGACACCGGATGTCTTTCTACTGGCTTGAACATCGACTTCACCTCGTATCAATCCTATGTAGAAGGTGGAAACCAAAAGTGGTACCAATTCAAGAAGACTCTTCTGGATCATCTCTCTGGAATTGGAAGCAAGATGCATACAGATGCTGCTGTATTTCTTAGAGAAATTGCACCAACAGAATGGCGAGGGATGAGGGTGATAAAGAACCAGCTCAGAGCCGTCATTAACGTTGTGAAGTCAAAAGCTGCAGCTCTTCATTACGAAGATCAAGTAGCAGGCTTGTATGCCGCTGGAGCAGACGTTGGGGACTTTAGTCACAGTCGAAAAATGTTTGTGCCAATGATTAAAGCAATTGATGCTTACATTGATAACAAGATTAAAACGTTCTTGGCTGAGCCACTTGCAAATACAGGGTTACCACCACACTTCTATGTAACAGCTGACAAATCAACGAATCATCGAGTCACAAACCAAGCAACGCTGATCTGTCCAGTGGTAAACGGTGAAAGAGACGCCATTGTTTTAGATGCTCAACCAGTCTATGTAGATTCTGATGGAAAGGGAGGCACGGGCGTTGAGCTAGCTACGAAGATCTTGGAAGATCTGAAGAATCACGGTGGTGTAGAAAACGAAAGGATTCTTTACATGGCGGGTAAAGTGACAGATGGCCAATATATCTGCGAAGGATTTCTTGAAGAGATGAACAACGCTTTGTGGGACCATCTTCAGCTAGATCTAAGAAATGAATTTTGGTGGCCACTACAGTGGGATCCTTCCCACTGGTTAGACAAAGTGTTCAACAAGTTCATGGATTCAGAATTTGTTTCACGTGTATTGATGAGAACTAAACTTTTCCATACGTTATTTGGCTATGGAAAAATGCATTCAGTCGCCAAAGCTACTGCAGATGAGCTTGATTTACCATTTCACGCTACGATTTCTTTTGCCAAACAGCGCTGTTTGAGTTCGAGTTACCAGCAGTTTGTTCGACTAGAAAAAAGCTTTGCTGCGTACATCAACACATACAGAGATCACAACAACCAAGAGGTTAATGAATACAAGCTAGCCGGGCAGGATTTTGTTTTTGATTTGCTAGCCTTAATAGACCTCCTTCGCCCTAACGTCCTCCTCATGCTTCGAGGACAGTTATTATGGTGTCCAGGATGGAAACTCGTTCACTGGATAGACCAAACAACCAAGCAGTTGCAGCTTTTTGCAGATGAAATTTGCCAAGTTAAACCGTCAAAAGCAGCAGCACCAAACATCCACAGTCATGGGGAAGAGATCTCTGGCATGAAATTCAAAGGCGTTGACCTTGTGGAGGGGTGGTTGATAATAGAAGACACGAGTGGTAGACCAATAAAGTGGATAACGAGAGAACTGGATGATTGCCGATCTGATTTAAAAGGGCTAGCGGAAGGTATGATCAAGGAAATGATGAGGAGAAAAGACGATGGCTTGCCGCAGTTGTTGGTATTATTAAGTGATTGTTTGGATTTTGGGGATCTTCTCTGTTGCTTGGTTGGAAAGAGAGCAAGAGTTAATCAACTTGAGTTTGATAAACCATTGATAGCTCGTTATGGGAGAGATCAGTTTTGCAGGTGTGTTGAGTTTGTTGCGAGTCTTCCGTACGTAAAGGCAGTCGTAGATGCACGGGAGCTTGATTTGCATAAAGATTGTCATGAGATGATCTTCTGGAAGTTACAGGAGACTCTGATAAAGGTTGTGTGGGGAGAACTATTCCAAACATATTTTCCACGATTCTTTGCAAAGATGGAAAAGGAGAAACAAATACCCATTATGTTGACAAGTGAGCAAAGAATTTCATCATTTACAGCAAACAACGACGGCCAATTTGACTTGCTGGATAAATTCGACGTCTGCCTCACAAGTGGAGACGAATTCACTGCCGTATTAAAAGAAGATTGCATTATCAAATCTTTGTACAACGATCCCGAGTTTTACCAATCTGTTGGCCGTGAGTTTTGTGTCGTTTTCGACATAATGTATTCCAAAGCAGGCACAGAAGCTATTGCAGAGTCCTTTTACCGAGTAATGGAAACACAAGAAATGGATGGTGGCCAAAGCCATAATGTACTCTCTTTGAGAGCTAAGGTCGACTGGTGTCTTCCTTCAGTGTTGCAGTGCGAAGCAGCAATTGATGGTGTAGCTGCCCTTTATATAAACGGTGATAGAGAACGGGGCCTGAAACGACATTAGCTTCCTGTGTACAAGGACCAAAGATCAAATAAAAAAGCGGTGAACTTTCGAAAGTTTTGGCACGTCACGCTGATAAGAAAGCAAGACTTCCTTTTCTTCTTTGAATATTGGAACCTAACAAACTGATTTGTCCATACACAAGGCAAAGTAACTGTGATTCACCTTATATAACTTAGAGCCATTTTAATATGTGTTTGTTAGTTAATATATAGACAAAAGGGCAATAAGGGCAGCAATTGAATTCTGCATGATAACTTATGCACATGTGACATGTCTGAATGATGCGTGCGTAACACCAAGTGTCACGTGCGCAAGATTTTTCAACGAAAATTTCTTCCATGCGCATGTAGCAAAGTTTCCAGACTGGTCCACAAGTTCAAGATGTTGCATGAGTTCAGTAAATTTTCCGATCATTGTGTCTGTCAACATTTCATTTGTTTCAATGAGTTGAGCACGTTGATAGTCTTTGTATATTTTCTCAAGTGTCTTCTCTGATGCTTTTTTAATATAAGTGGTTGAATATTTGATTTCTTTTGCATCTGCAAGTTTTAAAAGTTCTTCGCATATATTCTTAGGTTGTTGTTCCATTTATTTTATATCCTCTTTCCTTTACCAGAACGCTTCTTGAAGTTTAGTAATCGTTTGTTGATGTTGTCTAATTTTCTTTGTTTTATTTCAATCCTCCTTTCTTCACTAACTTTTGAACTATAATTTAGCTTACTTCTAATTAAAACCCTATCAGGATCCTTATAACTAAAACCAAAGGTGGGTCCTTGAATAATATATAACATTTTGGACAAACCATTGATCCTTTATTCTTTACTAAATAAAAAGTTTCACAATTGTAATTAAAAAGTGTAAAACAATAATTAAAACTATAATAATTAAATTCTCTTGTTAATATATTTGCAACAACATTTTCCTTGGTGGTTCTATATTTTTTCCCACAAACTTTTCTAATTCTAATTTAAAGTCATCACTAATCTTAGCAAGCACATATAGATTTTTATTTTGCCCAACCATTTCCCCATGGTTATTTTCTTCTAAGAAGTTGTTTTCTTTATATTGATTGGTAAAATTCTTCATTTCACACATTAATCTTAATAGTTTGTTTGATGGTGTAGAAAATTGACTCATTTGTCGAATTTTGTAGGGCCATCTGTAAAACCAGGAACGGGGAATACGGCAACGGAATGAGGAACGGAATGGGGAATATAAAAACCCGGAATTGCAAAAGCCGGAATATGTAAAACCTGGAATTGTAAATGCCGGAATAAGTAAAACCCGGAATATGTGAAATACGGAAGTACCTAAAAAGTACGCCCTGGGCCTGGCGAGGCCAGAATTGGTGGGAAACGCAAATTTGTTGATGCTCGCGTCGATTTTCAAAGCATTTGCATTTGATTTGCGTTTATGGCGCTCAAACTGCCTATTCTCAAAGTTGCATCTCCCGCTACTGAAGGAATATTAATTGACGGTATCAAGCAAATCAAATGGAACGATGTCAAAGAAAAATCCAAGCTTGGCAGAGGTAGCTTTGGAGACATTTCCTTGGCGAATGTTGAAGGTAAACTCTTCGTTGTAAAGAAGCTGCGACAGCAAAGGCATAAAAGGGAAAGAGGTCTTTTCACAAAAGAGATTTGCATTTTGAATAAATTAAAATGTAGAAGTGTTGTAGGAGTCGAAGGTTATTGTTCCTACCCTGAAGCTGTTGTGTTGGAATATGTGTATTTCGATTTTGCGCACCTCGGAGTGCCTGAGGGCGGTTGCGTTTCTTCTTTGATGGATTTTCTAGACTACTCAAGTCAAAGTGGATTTGTCGAGCAAATGCCATTTCTTCAAGTGAAGATTGCTAGCGATGTTGCAAGAGCGATCAACTTCATTCATAAGGAGGACATAGTACACAGAGACATTAAACCACCAAATATTCTTGTGTCCAACCAGCACTACTGTCACTTGCAGGATCAGCAAAAAATTGAAAATGCCTGGTCCAGCGAGCCTATTGTTTGTAAATTAGCAGACTTTGGAGAAAGCCGGTCTAATTTACATCAAACAGCAACTGTAAACCACACTAGAACAACCAATATTCAAAGAGGAACACTTGTTTACAATCCACCTGAATTTGTGGTTCTTCCTCATGAAGAGACCAAAGTTTATTCCTTGGATCAGTTAAAAAATGGGTGATATATGCTCGTTGAGAATGCTTCTCTTTGTGTTGATAAATCCAGATTTAGAATTTCCCTACTGCCAAGAACTAGAAGACAACAAAGTGGCAGATGCTTCTGAAGCAAAAGATGTGTTAGAAAAACTTTTCAAACTGCAGAAGAAGCCAGTGCACTCTGATACATTCAAATCATTTCGCTTGTCAACATGGTGCCTTGTGGAAAAAATGTATGAAGCATGCACTGAATTTGAGCCATGTAAACGATTCACAGCTGCTGAACTTTTGGCAATGTTCGATAAAGAAGTGGATAAGAGCAAATCACCAAAGGTATGAATGACTGCATACATTGAAA
The DNA here is from genome assembly GCA_025400095.1 of Phenganax marumi. Lineage (NCBI taxonomy): Eukaryota > Metazoa > Cnidaria > Anthozoa > Malacalcyonacea > Clavulariidae > Phenganax > Phenganax marumi. The sequence continues at coordinate 3,870 of JAODVM010063996.1, read as the reverse complement.
TATTTATTTGCATAGTTGTGGGTATTCTTAATTACTGCAAGGGACTATGTGGTTTTCATTTGTTATTTCAAAGAAATAACTACAATCAATTGACAATTTTTGTAGAAGCCTCAGCTTGATGAACAAACCTGTACAACAACTTGTTCAAACAGCGATGGAAAGGGCATTGCTGAAGATAGGTCAGTCCTTACCAAGTGCAAATTTTTAATTCCAATATTTCAGTCACTAGCATCTAATTATTACTCGCGCTGGGTTATAGTCATTTAATCCCAATATTGTGTAATTAACTCATTTTATAGTAACCAAATTTGGAAAATTTCTTTGGCCAGCAGCTGAAAAGTTATCTTCCATGGCCGAAATGCTGTCTAATATGTAGTAAAAATGATAGACAACATTTTATAGTTGTGGAATGCCATAGTCCGTTATGTAAACTTCAATATACTCAGCAAGTGAATGAAGTGAAGTCTTCATTACTCTGACATCGAAAAAACTGTACACACTCAATAATTGAAAGAAGTATAAATGGCTTTTTGGTATTACCCTTCACTATACACCAAATAGGGAGAGAAGTTCAAGCAGCTGGAATGGAAATGAATCTCAGGACAATATCATAAGTGTTGAAGGTAAATACGTGTTGAATCAATAACTGGTTGTATCATTTAATGCACAATTCAATGTATTCATTATAGTCTGTTACAAATTACTATTGTCATTAAAATTAATAACTCAACTTCTAGACTATACTTAATACATCTTATGCCTTACTTTATAGAGAATGTCATTTCCCAATCTACAGATTGTTTGGATGGTGGTAATATAACAAAGGATGCAGAGGTAATGTTATTTATACTATATTGTTATTTCACATCTGGAAGGCATAAATAGCACTTAAATAGAATGTGCATCTCTATGCTTATATGAAAGAGACACAGGGAGGCAATACTCTTGAGCTTTTAAAGAAAAAAAGCTGTACTTGCACAAAATGTGCAGGGCTCTCACAACCAAATTTAAGAATTCCTTAGATTGACCTAAAAGATTCTCAAAATTTCCCCAGATTTCCGTAAAATTCCTTAGACACATATAACATAGCAACATGAACATTCCCATAAAAAATTTACCTGAAAATTGATAAATACACAAGTTTCAAAACTTAATAATTTACACTAAATATGATATTGTTATCATTGCTTAATGTATAGAGTAAATCATTCCTTTTGAACCTTGGCAGTTGGCACTGCTATATTGCTAGTATAGTGAAATGAAGGAAAGTTTCGGTGCATTACTCACATTGATTACTCAACTCGCAAATCAAATTATGAAACATAATAAACATTATGTATTCATGCACATGACTTCAAAAAATTCCCCAAAAATTTCCCCCAAAACAGCAATTCCCCAGATTGCTCCCCAAAACTCCACCAATTTCCCCATTTTGGGGAAATTTCCCCAAAAGTGAGAGCCCTGATTTCGACTGAAGGCGATTTTCTATTATCGATGACATCATGTAAATTTATGGTAATTTATTGCATGTAGCCAAGGTACAAATCATTTAGTTTGTGAAAACTTTACTTTTTCAGAACTAAGTAGCAAAAAAGGCAACAGAAAAAAGCCTTCCCAACTAGTGAGCGATAGCGACGACTCAGATATTGATGATCATGAAAATGTGACAAAGAAACGAAAACAAGACGGTAGGCCTGATCCAATCATCACATTAATACGTTTTATTTTAGTGTCTTCGCTGAAAACGTGCATATCTCATGCTACATTTAAAAATTTTCACGATCGGTAGATTCATTTATAGAATCATTTATAGCATATCTAGATATGATTTTCTTTCTTCAAGATTCGTGCGAGGCATTGTTGGAACACGAAACACAAAGAGTACATAATCTTCTTCAAAATGCTGCAGCTAGCGCAAAAACAGTAAGTGTGATACATTCGTACTTTGTACTACAACGTAAGTAAAAACCTTATATTTCGAATGCTTAAACTGGATTTGTTCATGAAAATGGCCTGACAATCAGCATTTAGTTGTAATAAATTCCGAAATCGCCAAATATATTTCTTGCAAGTTCGTTCCCTGCCTCCTCCCTCTTAGGGAGGAAAGAATACTTTCTATAACCTCCCCATTGGAGCAACCTGCAGGGAAGAAGAGCCTGATAACTAGCTAGCATTCTTGTTCGAATTAAATGTCCCGACCTTACTGCAAAATCATAAATTATAACAAGAACATTTTCATGTTGACTTATTTTCTGTGTGTGTGCTGCTTGTTGGTGTAAACATGTTTTTTTTTAAGCCATTAGAACCCAAGGTGAAAAAGACATCCGGAGATTTATCCGTAACTATGTCACGTCACGCAAATAAAACACAAAATGCCTACTTCGAAGAAGTCAATAAAAAGCTTGACGAGATCAAGGAATTGGTACAATGTCTTGTTGAAACAAAACGAACACCTTCAAGTGCAGGCATGTCAAGCATAATGACACCTCCAGCGAAGAATAGAAAATCGTCACTGCATCAATATTCCCCTGGTGGACTGCTAGACAACCAGGTACAAGTGGTAGCCAGTTGTTACAATGCAATTCCGATAATTGAAGCCTGACAAAATGTTCCAACATATCGAAGCAAATCCAAGCAAATTGTACTGTTCTAAATGATAATGAATTGAGGCTTCTATTACATATCTCTGCTTGTATTTATTTGAAGAGTCGAAATGGAAGTAATTCGAGTCCAGACACCGCTGACACAGATCAAGTCTTAGATGAATATGTTAGTACTTCAATCGAAATTTTTTCTCCATTGTATATTGGTACTGTATACACTATACGAAAGTTAATTGCCGTGAATTTAAGGTTGGAGATTGTGACTAAAAACCATTCATGCAGTTTTTGAAATCAATAAAACAGTTTACAGCCCTTTTCAGAGAATTTGCATTTATGTGAACTGTAATTGCTTTTATAGATGTACAACGGTGTTAACCTTTTGTCTATCCCTGCAAAAAATAAGAAACCCACACTATATGCAACCGCGGTACTATCACACCTATTCACCAAAAAGGAGATGCGAGAAGGATCCGTTGAGCCTCGTGAAGGAACAAAGAAGCACAAGCTTGATCAAGAAAAGATTGATTTGCTAAAAAGTAACACCTTCTGAATTAATTCTGTGCATGTCCACCACGATAATATGGGGCGTTAATTTTACTTATTTTCTGTTACTTAGAGTGTCTGACATATAAGTATGGCGACAAGGTGCTTGAAAAGTGCTGGGCGGATATAAGAACCAGCTTAAACCAGAAGTGCCTGGACCAGCTCAAGGCGTATAAAAAGTCAATGGAAAGCACAAATCCTCCTCTAGCTGAAAATGGTGAAAACTGACATGATAGAAATGTAGCGAAACGGAAGCTAGGTCCAAGTTTATTTTTAACAGTTGAATTTTTAACCATTTTTAGCAATTATTTAATTTAGAACTGGGAACACATTATTTTTTCCTTGAATATATATGTTAGAAACAAATGTGTAGTTATGATATGGGCATATGTTGGTTGAAAATGAAAGCCAAATACGTTACTTCCATGGTATGCACATTCAATGCTTGCTGTTCCAAAGAAATTCTGATCTATGTCAATTAGTTTTGTATACATGTGTGCATGTTTTTAAAGGAGGCACAACTTTAATTCTTTTGGCAGTTGAGGGGGGGGGGGGGCACTGGCAGTCCATGCACCCTCAGCCTCTGGCCTGCTGGTGGTCTGCAGTTGAATGGAATCTCTACTTAATGTTAGATAGCAATTCACCATTAGCAATTAGTTAATCTTGCAGATCAATGTATGTATATTTTATGCAGTTTACAAAATATACATACATACCAACAAAT